>CAKNWT010319173.1:0-20702 GCA_932066315.1 Andricus coriarius
TTGTTTATACACATAAAAATTGTTAAAGTAATTACCAAATATGCTAGGCAAAAAATATCCCTGAAATTCATCAAATGTATAATTTATCACGAAAAAGAATAACTTCTGGAAAATTTACACCAGTAAAAACGTTCTAAAGCAGTAAAATTGTTGGAACGATGGAAAATTAGTTTTGAGAAACTTGAAATCTTTCGAGTTATCGAATTTACATAATTGCTTGAGCAAAAATTAAAACATATTGTATTTAGCATGAATTTGGCAAAACTGAAATCAAATCTTATTTTTTCCTTTCTCTCGAAAATCGAGATTGTCTTATTTAAACCCCCACGTTGATTTTAAACAGCCAGGGGGCACGGTATAATGTTTCCTGATTTGGGAACAACTTAAGAATTTCTTTTTACGGGAACGAACAAATTGTGGGGGATCGGTCACCAAAATTCGAATTTTTGGAACACCCTAATTGCAGTGACACTTTAATCATTCGGTACTTGAACATTTTGCAATGCAATTAATATATTGAAATTCACAAAATGTAATGTTTTGAAAAGATGCATATTATTTTGGTTTGTTCTACAATTTCCGTTTTCTAGAATAAAGCAATAGTAAAAAAATTAAAAAATGAGGATGTCACTCTTTTTAATACTCTTTTCAATTAATTAAAAAAAAAATGACGCCTTATTTAAGACCATTTACAAAAATTTCATTCTAAGTTAATCATTACTGTAGACGTTGAATAAAATTGTATTATGTATAATTGTATAATATATAATACTGAAATCTGAAAAGTTGCTGAATGAAAAGAAAATTACAACCACATGGCCAGGTCTAGTCATGGACCTGACCTATACTCTGCAGGGAACCGCACAGAAGCAGACCCCTTTTTTTCTTTGAGTCACCCGTCACCCTTTTTTGGTCCTACTATACCCTCACGAGACTTTACCATAGCTCATTAAGGTCCAAATTATGCGAACTCAATTTACAGGAAAATATACAATTTTATCGATTTTTTATTTGTCCGACGTTTGTCAGTGTACTGAGCTCTTTCTTTTAAATTTTGATTCGTCTCGATATCTCCATTCAAGCCGGAGATGATTTTTTCTTGCATTAACAATTCTGGTGACCACAATTTTTAACATTTTTCAATTTTCAAAGCTGGGCTCCATTCACAAATAGACAAGTAATCCACACGTATTTTCCATTTTTTCCGGACATTTTTGCGACCTCAGGAACAGCTGAAAGTTGACCTTCAAAATCTAGGCATTGTCAACAGTGTTTTTCTCCGATTATGTTGTTCTTACAACAACAACAAATTTCTCACCGAGATACGAGAAACATCGTTGCACAGGTAGAAAGATTTCGAATCAGCTTTGCTAATTGCGAACTCTGTGCGATTATTTTCGACTGAGATAGAGCTACTTTTTCTCAAGTGTCAAGACTTTCTGTCCCGATATTAGAAAGCTCCAGGTCCGAAAATGGTGCCCATTATCTGATTCAAGTACCTGACCAGTGTGCATCCTGCATTCGCAAGGTATTTTTAAAAGCTCATCCAACATCCATATCTTATGCCAGGTGTAATGCTTACAGGCACTACGTATATGGTGCCTAAAAAACCAGTCGCTCCAAATCCACCTAAATTTCGACCGATAGCATGTCTTTCAACAATTTATAAATTTCTAGCAGCTATCATTGTAGATAAGATATATTCTCACTGCGACGCGAATGACATTCTCACGGAAGAACAAAAACGATGTTATAAAAACTCGCAGGCCCATGACGCAAGCACGGAAACATAAAAAAAAAACTTGCAAATGGCATACATTGAGCAGAAGCAAGCGTATCGTTGGATAAACAAGGATTCGAGTAAACTCATATAAAGTCATACAAAAAGAGTTATATAAATATGTAAGCATTCTTGAATCTAAGGCTATTCAGCATACCATAGTTAAGAACAGCATAATGAATGCTTTCACTACAAAACTCAGATTGGTTCTGAAGAGTTCTCTTAGCTTATCAAATAAGATCAGGTGAATCAACACCTATGATATCCCTGTCCTCACTTACTCTTTTTCACTAATTAAATGGTCGAACGCCGACCTTGGAAGGTTAAACAAAACAATTTGCGTCGAAATAACGAAGAGCGAAATGCACCATAGTAATTCGGTGATTGGTAGGGTAGTTTTATCACGGCACAGAGGGCGTAGGGGCATTGTAGATGTCAAAACACTGTGGAAGTCACAAGTTATACAGTTGCGAACCTATTTTAACGGCAAGCGAGATGTTGCGCTTTATAACACTATCTGTAGAGCGGATCTCGATTAAACAAACTTGAATTTTTCTTTAGGGGAGGCCTTAAATATTAGGGCAGAAAGCATACAGGAATTAGAAACGCAATGAAGACAAAAATCCATACACGGCGACTACCCAAAAACGTTAGATCAACATGGAGTGGTTAGTGAGGCATCCAATATTTGGCTTGAAAAGAACGTCCTGTTTCCAGAAACGCAAGGATTCTACAATGCGATTCAGGACAGTGCACGCAGCAATAGAAATTATTAAAAGTACTCATTAAATCAATACGTGGTTGAGCTGTGCAAATTATGTAGAGTTACCAAACAGTTCATTTAGCACATTATTGATGGTTGTCGCGTGATGGTTCAGAGAGAATACACGCACAGGCATAATGATGTAGCGGGCAATATACATCAATAACTTGCCCTAAGCCTAGGACTCCTAACAGAATGAATGCCTTTTTATAGATACATACCAGTATCCGTATTATAAAACGAAGATTACAGCTTATAATGGCATTTTACTATCCTGACGGGTAATTGTATTCGAGCCAATAGACTTGACATCGTGATGCGTAAGAAAAATGGTGAAAGCGTATACTTCATCGACAAAAAACCCTGGAGTGGCAGATGGCACCTCTAAGAAAGCATCCAGAGGTGACTAATGTCACCTTAAACGCTAGCGGCCGCTGTGTAAGGACAACAGCGGCAAAAGACAAACTCAAAGTTACACCATGCTCCTAATTTTGTAACTATTAAATCATCTTAAATATTTCAAATATCGTATTAAAATAATTCATAACATGCTCATATCATCAGACACTTGACTTAGTCCGTGACTGATGATGAAAAACCTGTTTCACCCGAGAAACCGGGTTTCAACGTCGTTAGGGGCTACAGTATTCGGGACGGTGGTGACGATGGGCTACGTGAGGGACAGGTAGATGTCATTGGAATGCCCGAAAGGGCTCCTGTCCGGGCAAAAATTCAGCCGCAAGTAGCAAGCCACAGAACATCAGCTGCGCTCGTGAAGGATGCTTCGGTTATGAACCCCAACCAGCCACTTCTATGAGAATGCCACTGGGCCGCTTCCTTTGGATACCCCCATGCGACGAATTTGTGATGAGCTTCTATTACGAAGCCAAGAAAGATACATTACTGCCGGCAGATAGCGAAACGGTGTTTTGAGAAAAATTATATGAAAATCTCAGAAACTATGCAAATACAGAATGAGAGTTTACAACCCCGGCGCAGGATATTGTGGACAAAGGAACTAAAAAAATGTGTTCTTGGTATTTAATTTTAGGCCGAAAAAGTTCGTGGACCTGTACCACGAGAATAGTTTGCCGAAGGTCGAAGTTGACACCATGAAAAGTCAAGTATATTATTTATCTGACTTAAGTGGAAAACTTCTGGAAAGTTAAATCTTAGGTTGCTGAGGTTGTAGGCCGAGAGCAACGGAACTGACGTCTTTGTGGAAATACAAGAGGCAGAAAAACGACCAGTTTTGGAATAAAAATGACTTAATAATAAGACAAACAACATCGAAGCCTCAGAACTTTTTGCTAAAACTTAAGATAACAAAGGCCTTATTTGTACAGAAGTACCATCTTAACATCACGGTGTTACCATTCTGAGTAGAAATTTCCCAAGTGAGCCTACGATTTTTGATGTTGGAAGAAAAATTAAAACTAAGTATGGGAAAATAATCTACATATTAGTATAAGAGCATGTTATAAAAGTTTTTGAGAAAACTGCATTTATTTATTTACAATGTCCGATTAAACATTTCTACATCGTTTGATTAACAAATTATTATTTCGTAAACTATTCACGGAAAATGGATGAAAATTTCAGGTAATGGTGAAAAATAAATGAATTTTACAATAAAATTCTTAAAAGCGTGCTACTTGTTATTGTTGCGTCTACAGACAATCTTTTTATCATCGACTGAATCATAGCAATGATACTGCCGTGTATTTTTTATTGTTTCTGCATTTTCGAAACGTCCTTTCAAAGATTTTTCATGCAGATCATGTTCATTTTGAGTACAAAAATCGAACTTGATCTTTGAAAAATGATTTTCCGCCCATTCAAAAAGACTTCGAGGAGTAGTGATGTGGTTATCATCAATTCTTTGCAAACTAGCTCGATAGGCTTGTCTCTTGACAGTCCCGCCGATACCATCACAAACCCCCTTACTGTGAGAGGTCGCGAAAAAATTCCATTGAGTACTAATCCCAAAATCTTCTTGATGTTTCGTAAGATTAATGAAATTGAATTTATTTTGATACTGCGATGCAGCCCCATCAGTGAAGTGAAAAATTTTTTTGACATGTTCATCCCCAAATTTTTTTTTAAATACTCAATAACTCTCAAATCGAGTAACTGAACTGCGCTCGTATCGTGAGTCAATTTTTATGAAATAATGACGAAACTGTCGTGCTTTTGTTTTCCATTTTGGCAGTAAGATATTACATACGGATGGAGAGCGGCTTGATTATTTACCCAATGATGGCCCTGGATTGCATTTTGCACATGAAGCGTGCAATTTTCTGCAAAATCCATGCTTATCACAAGTTCCCCTTCTTTGATTTCATTCTTCTCTTGGCTAAAATACGAAGCTTGCGACTTCGCAAAAAAATCGCGTTTAATAAGAACCGGCAAGCACAAGCCTGTCAACGGTGCCTCTCGTGCGGTCACCGCGGCATGCGGCTCGCGGCACTAAAAATATTATTTATTTAAAAAATTTCAAATAACGTGTGTAGAACAGGGTTAAATGGCCATTTGTTTATTAAAAAATGATGTAAATTAGCAAGAATAACAAATAGCACGTTTTTCAGAATTTCGTTGTTAAATGCATTTATTTTTTACCATTCCCCAAAATTTTCATTAATTTTGCATGAATAGTTTACGAAATAATAATTTGTTAATCAAACGATGCAGAAATGTTTAATCGGACATTGTAAATAAACAAATGCATTTATCTCAAAAAATTTTATAACGTGCTCTTATACTAATGACTGAATTATTTTCCAATACTTAGTTTTAATTTTTCTTCCAACATCAAAAATCGTAGGCTCACTTGGGAAATTTCCACTCACCTATCTATTACACAGGTGACAAGCGCTTGTATACTTTGTAGCAGTTGCCACAGTCAGGAGACTAGGATTATAATCTAGTTAGGTGATATCTTTGCTGTTTTTTCTCAAGATATCGTTATTAATGGACCCAAGTATCAAGACTGTAAAAAAGATTTTTTTCAATTGGCATTAGGGTCGATAGTATTTTTTTTCTGGAATCAATTTTTAAGAAATATATAATTTTTCTTTTTAAATTAAAATACAATTTCTGGATATTTTTTATGTTTTGTCCTGGACTATCTCACCGGACTCTTCAGTAAGGCTATGTGAATCAGCCTTGCCTCAGACAATACCTTTTATAATTAATGCATTCAAGGGTTTAATTGACCTAAATTAATTATAATGTGTATTTTCTCCAAAGTTGCTATGTTTCTTTTTAAATGTTGCAGTTAATAATATAATGCATTTCAACCGCGGATAGGGGTTGAAACTTAATTAATTTTATTTTTTAAACCACACATTTTTAATAATACTATTCCGGCCACGGATAGGGGTCAACACTAAAGTAAAAAATAAAAATCATTAAATTGATAACAAATTTGTATCATTATTTATTAACCAACTTACTGAAGAGTCAGGTGAGTCAGTCCAGGACGAAACCTAAAAAAAAAATCCAAAAATTGTATTTTAATTTGAAAAGAAAAATGATATATTTCTTAAAAATTGGATTCAGAAGAAAAATAAATACTATCGACCCTAATGCCAATTGAAAAAAATCATCTTTAAAGCATTAAAATCTAGAATCGTCACGTGATGGACATCCTTCGTTCACGCAATATTCTGTTCACAACATCAGACGTTACCATGGACGAAGTGATTGACTCCTTCCGACAGAAACATTAGAAACAGGCCTTTACGGCGGATGAGACGCGATTCTTCCGGGAAATCGGTGGAGCTCAAATACAAGAGCTGGCGCTCAAAGTTCCACGCGCGGAAGATATGGCTGACTAGTGGAAAGAGGTTTGGGAGGAAAATAACGTAATGAACCTGGAAGGAGCGTGCCTCGACCTCGGAACGGGGCACATGAAAGACATTTCGGAAACGGATGTTCGCAACATCAGGATCTCCGATACGTGTGTGCGGTGTGTTAAGGAAGGCGAAAAACTGACGGGCACCCGTTCTGGATATGGCGCACAACTTTTGGTACAAGTATATCAATTGTTTACACGGCTCATTGGATATGTTCTATCAGAAAATGCTTGAAACGGATGAATTTATGTCCCACTTCGGTTTCAAAACCAATAAAAGAAATTGCATTTTTTTATTCCTATTGTGACAGATGCTGCTGGGCACTCGAAATTTCTTATGTAAAATACATATGGAAAAACACCTTTTGGGATTTTTGGAATAACTTCTGTCAGCAATATGCTTAAGGTGAAACTTTACGGACTTCAATCCAGCCTAAAAAATACTGCCAGAATGCGGTGAATGAGCTGCAATAAAGAGCCACGCAATTTCCATCTTCTAAATTTTTTTCGCCAAGATGTTTCCCTCTCGTAGTAAGAACCTACCGAGTAGCGCATGCTTATCTTTGCCCCTAGAAAATTTGTTCCATTATCGAAATACGTTCGAGCGGGGTTCCGTATCCTGGAAGCAAGACAGTGCCAAATTTCTAAAAAAAAATGCTGATGTAGCATCGAGATGTAGGTCCTTGGTTGAAAACCACACAAATAGACTTAAAAAGGCGTTCAAGGTGTAATTATAGAATCAGGCAAGTCACTCATCATTGAAGTAAGCGACCTTAGATTCACTTCAAAACAATTTACACAATCTATTACCACATTTCAGACCAAAATCGCTCACTTATAGATGAGAGCATCAATTGAGGACCAGCATGGAGGAAGCGTTGGTGTTTATCGACGAAAAGAATCCTTGCGAAATTGTCAGTGGCTAACAAAGCTATGGGATGCTACTTTTATCGGGCGAATTGGGAGGTACTGATTCTACAGCCCACCCTAATTGTCCCGCGCTCATCTAGGAAGAAATTCAATAGAGATAACGGTCCCTTAGTAATTTTGTCGTTTCGAGTTAAAGCTTATATCTCCACAGAGAAACGCTTTTTTTGTGATTGTTTGGTGAAAGCCAATTGTGATTTTCTAAGGTCTATTGTAAGCGAAGATCCATTATATCATTTATTTTCTAAACTGCAATCAGTATTAAATATTATGCAGTAGGCTGCTACTCTAAAGAGTTGACTAAAGCTTAGGAAGTTCTTAACCATAATATAATCTTCTTCAATTTCATTTTTGGTAAATATCTTACAGCACTGCTTAACCATAGGTGGTTTGTTGATAGAAAAAGGAATTAACGGCCAATCGCCTTCATCCTTACTATGACAATTTGGACCTTCCCACCACCATTTTGAGACTTCAAGTAGATTTGACAATCTTCTGGATTATTTTTACTGCGTATGTGCGTTGTGCAGACAATCCAACAGGCGCTCACCCCGTGTCAATTCTTGTATTTGTCTAACTTTGTCCGATAAGAATATTGGGAAATTGTTCGGTTCCTTTCTAAACCAACTTAAAAATATTGTTGCATTGCACCAAAGATTGATTTTACTAATAGATATGTCGAGTGGAAGTGTAACCTTAGACACAGTTCAACCAATTCCAGAGCCTCACAAAGTTCCAATCAAGAAATAGACTGAATTGGCAACGGAACAAGCCTAGATTTTGAACAAAGGAAATTTGTGTAAATGTCGTTGGACCTAAGATAAATACATGCTCCATATGCAGTCTTGGAGATGTCCAAAAAGCCATGTAGGTAAAACTCTACAAGTTCGGTGCAGATAATTTGTCTGGGTATTTTGATCGAGATGAGAAAAAGAAGCTGTGTCCTATATTCTAACCATTGTAAGTGTCATCCTACTAATAAGGATTCACTCCAAGAGAGTTTTTCCAGCTATAGTTTCTGCAATAAAACCTTTACTAGGAAAATGCATCGAATTGGAAGCCCCAATTAGTCGAAAATGCGAGATATGTCTGACAGTATTTTTGTTTGGAATTTTTATTGAGTAATTCAAGTGTCACATCTTGCCTGCCACATTAACCAAGAGTTTTAGTTATCCCGTCACTTGAGAAACCTATTAAATTCGAAGAATGCTCTGATACTATTATTTCGGCGACTACGCGTGGATAGTGCCATACTCGTTTTCGGAATATGAAACAGCCAATCGATAACATTTAAAATACTGTTTTTGATATACGCGATGCCAGCTCAATGGCGTTGGCCCCGGCTAACAAATCGCCTGTATAGAAATTTTTACGATTTATCTTAGCTCGTTCCGGCAATTCTTCTTTACGTTCGTAAGGTAATTGAATCAGGCTTATGTTGGTTTATTTTCTTCTTCGCGCCACAAAATACGATTCAAAGCACCCTGTTCTGTTGCCATCAGTACCTGCCTGTTCATTTCCTCAATGTCGGCAGATACGATATCATTAGGCTCTAAATTATATCCTGCCATTTCTGGTATCCAAATTTATAACCTAGTGAGTAACGTTTTCGATAAAGGGCACAATCTCGTGCATGCATAATGCAGAAAAAGCTGTGCAGCAAATGGCATTTACTAGGTTATGCATTTGAACTGCAGATTTGAAGATCATTTAAAGGTACTCCACTGGTTGTGGAGTATTGTTTCGAACAACGAAATAATAAGGTACACAATACAAGGTATAATATATAAATAATAATCCTTTAAAGCTTTTTCGGGGTTCGTTCGTGTGCACAACTACGAATCTTACCGACGTTTCGTGAACATTGCAGTTCACTTCTTCAGCGCTGACCTGAAACTGAACTTTCAGGTTATGTTGTTCTCACATATATTCTCTACGATGCCTGTGATTGGCCAGAGCGCCCCATGGTGGGGACTGCTCGAACTTGATTGGCCAATCAAGTCTCTTTTAAAAAACCCGGGAGGACGGAAAGCCAAATCGGATTGGTATTATATCCATTGTCCCTATTAATGTTATCAGGGTGTTTTAAGATTTCGATTGCTTCTCTATGTTTTCTTGCAAAAATATTGTACGTTTTTGCGATGACGGTTGTTTTGTCAAATAAAATGCTATGTCCTGTTTTAATATGGTGCTCAGCTAGTGCTGATTGCGTGAAATGTTTTAGCCTGACTTTACTCTCATGTTCCTTTACACGTTGGCTCACCGCCCTCCCGGCTTCTCCAATATAAACTTTTCCACAAGAACAAAGGATTTTATATACTTCCGGATCAGTAAGAGGTGCTTTTGATCTTTAGGATTGTTCAAAAGTTGTCCTATTTTTGCAGGTGGTTTAAATATAGTTTGGATGTTGTGTTTGTTGAGAATTCTTCCTATTTGTTCTGTGATACCTTGAATGTAGGTTAGGATTATGGTGTTTTTTCTCTCTCCTTCATTAGTGGGTTGTGTTGATTCGTCGTTTTGCACACGAACGAAACCCGAAAAAGCTTTAAATTTTAAATTTAAATTTATCATAATGAATGATCGTGAAAGCATTAAATCTATTATTAAATAATAACTCGTTTCATTAGACACCTTTGACACGTGCACCAAATCATTGTATTAGGTCAAAAACTTCGAATATTCATTTTTGAGTTCGGGATTTCAAAGGGGAACGCTCTTCTATGTCCTTGAAATTACCTAACTGACTCATTAAACTTACTGTCGTAAGTGTAGTGGAAACATATTAAATTTCATGTTAGAACTTGCATCTAACACCCTTATAAAAACTGATGAAAATATAATTAAAAATTAAAGGGAGATAATGATTTTTTTTCAAGATACTCATAATCGACGCTTATATTGAACTGGAATATATTAAATTTTTTAACAAAAGTCAAGGTCAGTTCAAGGTCAAACTTACAAAATTCATCGGTAACTTTTAGAGATGCATTCGGGCGAGACGAGACAAGAAAACATCGATTTCGGGAAACATCCCGACTGACGATAGCGAGAAGTTGTCCCGTATCTCGTGATTTTGGCCGAGAATCTCGGAAAACGAGCAAGATCGGATAAGATTCTCGATCAAATTAAAAATTTGACATCTCGCGTAAATATAAAAATAATGTATCAGAATTTGGAAAATATGGAAGTGAAATCACATGAAAATAAACAAAAAGACCAAAAAAGAGCATTGGAAGCATCGTGGTCATAAAAATCATAATTTAATATTGACTGAAGTAAAATAATTTTACAAAAACTAACCACTTCTTTTATAATACCATTAGGTTAAAAAAGTGTAAACAAAATTAAGATTCTTAGGACAGAAAATCTAAAGAAATGTATTCGAATGTAAATCAAATTCATACGAAAAATATTACGAATTTTTCGAAACATAATGCGCACTTTCTATGGTTACGAAATTTTTCGTAACTTTAAGCCCAGCTCGTTCAGGCCTAACGTTACGGAAAATTCGGTCACCATAGACAGTGCTAAAATAATAAGGTAAACGTCCCAGTAATCTTGAAGTCAATTTTCTCTCTTATATTTAATTTAAATGCATAAAAATGCTAGTCGCTACTATAAAATGCTAAAAATAAGTTGTTTCTTTTATTAGATGTTACTTTTAGCATATTTTTTAACAATATATTTAAATATTAACTTAGTTTCACGGTTAATGGAATCCTCACGATTACTGGGACATTTACCATATATTTTCATTTGCTCTTTCTGCTACGAATAAGGTTGTTACTAAAATGAATTCCATTCATGTCTAAAAAGATTTTATATTTGTTTTCTTGTTTTAGTGGTTATGAGAAATTGGGCTAGTTCCTTTATATTTTCTGGCCTTTGGAGTTTTAAATTTGTTTACAATTTTCTAACCTGCGGTTTTATTAATGAGTTGGTTGGATTTTGTAAAAATATTATACTTAATTACTTGATTTAGTATCGAATCGTTAATTTGGTGAGCTCGAAATTTACGATGATTCTTTTTGGCCTTCTTATTCGTCGAGAATCCATTTCCAGAATGTTCAAATTGTGCTACCTTATTTTTTAGATTTACGCGAAATGTCAATATCAAAAAATAAACATTGTCGAGAATCTTGCCCGATCTTGCTTGCATATGGAAGTCGGGACGGGATGAGATTAAACAATTGAAAACCAAAAGTTCTCGACAATAAAATTGTCTCGAATACGGGCAATATCAGGCGAGATCCGAGAAATTCTCGTCTCGGCGTGCATCTCTAGTAACTTTCATTCAGCGACCCAGAAAACCTATAGGTACCCTGACTTAATTTGTTAGCGATGAATTTTGTAAGTTTAGCCTTGAACTGATCTTGACCCTGACCTGATGGGACCAAACGGACAACGGATTCGAATTCACCGACCCCGAAAGTATAAGACCCACCTAGTCGGGTCCGTGTTGCAAGGGTTTAGATTTTGTGGTCCTGTGTTGTTCACCAAATAATAAAAATGCCAAAAAGCTGAGCATAGCAGACCACACTTTTGACAGTTTTACGTGAGTTTCGAGGGGAATTTAAAACTGACACTTTATAAATTGACAAATTACATTGAAAATGTGTCACATTTACTAAGCAAGATTTTCAAAATGATAGTGTAACGTGAAGTTACAGTAGGGCCCTTGCTCCGTCCGGCACTGACCTTATCCGGAAGGGGTGAGGCCCGAAATTTGGCGATCGGGGTCGACAAATCCCGAAAACTAGGTTAGCAGGTTGTCGACCACAGATCGCTAGTTCTCGCTAATAAGCGTCAGAGTTACGACGGAACCCTTGCACCTCACCCGTTAAAATTGTGTGCCCGTGTGTGCTCGTGCCCGAAAACGACGGTTATCGTTGCATCTCCACGGATATCAGTGCATGTCAGGAAGCCAGCAGCCCACTCCGACGTCTTTCCGGCTTAGGACTTACTTTGGACTTATTCTTCGGTAACCAGATTCTGTAAGTGGTTAAATAAATCTATAATTGATCAGGATCATGACTTGTGACTAACTTTTCCTTTACTCAGCTTCCCTAATTTTCCCATTTCCCATGATTGTAGCCAATTTCCGGCAGAAGGCCACAATTGGCGCCCAACTTGTTTACCCACATTTCCTATTAAATAAAAATCCAAAATTTTTCCACGCTGAGTATATTACGAGACTGAAAACAGAAAATCGAAAATGTATATATATGTACCTTTTAAATGTGTAGACTAAGAGTGCGCGAAATCCCGTTACAAACGGAAAATTCGTATTACAAAATTTTATATTTTAACTTTTCTTAAAAAGAAAAAAGAAGAAAAGTAGCTTAATAAAAGTCTAATTTGTATAGAAAATAGATAGAAACGGGGAGAAAAATTACAGGTTAGATAAGAAAAATACAGAAAGTGAATATAACTAGGAAAATAGGCAGAAAAAAGGCTAAATGAAAGAAAAATCGGTTAGGAAAATTTTAAATTGGAAAAGTGAAAGTGACGCGATAGCGTAAGGTTACGAATTTGGCGCGATCAAAACAACACGTGTGCGGTATTGCCCTCGGTCAAGATCAAGGCCAAGCGTGTTTTCATATTTCGTTAGTCTCGGCTCGTATTTCAAGATAAGTAAAGTCGAGAATATACAAAATAAATTAACAGAAGGATATTCTGACTCCAAATTTTAAATTAAACGATTTCTGAAGTGAAAGTTAGGAAAATTAAAATATTGAAAGAGAAAGGCATGAAAATAAAATAAAATGTTTCTTTACATTTTTCTCAATACAGAAAACTGAGTGAAATGGAAAGATATATGACATTGAGATCTGGAAAAATTAAAATCACTTAAATGTCTAATCCAGTCACAGATAGAAACTTAGAAATTAAAAATAGACAAGAAGGTAGAGACTTAGAAAGAAATCAAAATAATCCGAGAAGCAACGAAACCCAATTATATGACGTTAATTTATCCCCTAAAATTAATAGATCCAAAATACAGTTCGAACATTAAATCGAACAATTGGCAGAGGAAATTCGTTACGACAATTACAGTTACCCACCCCCCAAAACGTAAATCGTGCAAGATTTGACTCAACATATCCACCAGCGAATCTTTTGCCGCCAAATTCACAATTTGGCGTGGCATCAGACCGCGTACCATCTAACTACACGTTAGGTGCCAGAAATTGGGAAAATAATCAAAATGATTATGATCTTTCTAACGCAGAATTACCGGAAGCGTTGTATATTTTAGAACAAGGGAGAGAAATATTTAAAAACGAAAATAGATTAGAATATGTCAATAATAAGGAAAAAGAAAATAGATTTAGACAAAGTCCGGAAAATATGATAGAAAGCGAAAGAATTGACAGTTTTAGGAACAACCAAACATATGAAGTCGATTCTTTTTTTAGCTTACGACCAATTTTTAAATAGAGAAAGGGAAGCGTTAAAGAAAAGACGTGAATTAATTATAAAACAACATGAAAGTATAGTTAAGGAAAAAATAAACCCGAGAGCACATAGTTCGTTTGAATTACGCGAAAATGTAGGCGAATTGGAAAAAGAAAATAGGTGGACAGATTTTTAAAGAAAATTAGAAGAAAATAAAAAGAATAATAGAGGAAAAATTAGTAATGAACGAAGTGCACATCAAACTGTACATTTCGAATCAGAAAGTAATAAAAACTGAGAAAATCCGTACCAAGAAATTAATTGCAGAAAAAGAGTTGAAAATGAGTATAGATGGCCCGAGCCAGAAAGGTGCTATCAGGAAATTAAGAATGAAAATAGAGTAGGCATTGACAGTAGGTTTGATGCATATGGAGCAAGACCCAGGGAAAAATTTTCAGAAAATGCGACAGGATTAGAAAGTAAAAATAAATTTGAGGATAGCGATTCTGACGAAGAAAAGAAAGAATCCAGAAATTTAGGGCCACGTAGATCAAAACGACGATCTACTTTTTTACAAAATAATAGCAGACTAGATAATAGCAGATGGACAGATTCTAGACAAACACAATCTAGGAATAACCCAACCCAGAATAATGCGAATATTCCAGCGGCCTATTTTCCGTTCGGAATGATTCAAACCCCATTTCAGATCATGTCGAATTGGCCATTTAAATTTAAAAATAGTAAAGATGATAGCCCCGTACAATTTCTAGATGATGTATACAGATTTAAAAAAGGATATCAAATTACTGATTTTGATATTCTCGAAAATTTAGACGCAATTTTATCAGAAGAAGCTCTTGAGTGGTGCCGTGTCACAAGATATAACTGGAATTCATTAGGAGATTTTAAAAAAGATTTCATTAAAGTTTACATGGATAAAAAATTTTCAGAAGAAATTAGACATAAAATCAAATTTTGTAATCAAAAAGAAGAACAGGACATTCACTCATTTTTAACAGAAATTAGAAAACTATTTACAAAATTACATCCCAGAAAAAGTTTAGAATGGGAATTAAGAACAACTTATGAGAATTTAAGACTAGAATATAAATTATGTATATCAAAAGAAATGATTTTGAAAACATTGAAGAATTTGAAACAGAAATGGTAAAATCAAAAATTAGAGGGCAAGTTTTAAAAGTTTCAGTATGTAAAGATGTAAACATAAGTCAAGGAAATAATCAGAATCAGAATAACGGTGGAATCGGTTACACTCAGAGCCAAAATCAAAGTAATTAAGACAGTAATGGACAAAATAGCGGTTATATCGGACGAGGAAATTACAAAAGTCGATTTCAAAATGACAGAGGCAGAGGCTTCAGTCGTACATCATACAATCCCCTAGTTTCAATGATGCGACAACTAATGTACCCACGAGGGAGAGGTTATTTTAATAATAAAAATCAGCGAGCGATTGAAGGCGGACCGACAGTAACGTTTCCGCCCGAAGAAAATGCACAAGTAAGCGACCAAAAACCGGGAGAAAAATACAGTAATCAAAAACAAAATACCGAAAAGGCGAGTGTTGAGATAAATCAGAAAAATGGGAACGCGCATTGAAGTGCACAGAATGCGGCGAATTCTAATTCTGGAAATAAAGAGCATAGGCAATTTAGGGATAATAAAAATAAAATTGCATGTTATTTTTGCGGTAAACCAGGTCACATAAAAAATGAATGTTGGCATTTTCAAAATAAGGGAAACGGTTAGGGAGGATTATAGGGGCGAATACATCCTCAAATGCAAATAAAGCGCCCGAAAAATTAGACTCAGATTGAGATACCCCGGACGAAACAAGGTTTCATGTTGTGATGGATTTTGAAGCGTGTTTATACAGAGTGTTGGTCGATACCGGTGCGACACTCTTATGTAGGCCAGAATCTATTAAATACAAGTAAACTCTACAATTACGAAATTAAAAAACCTGATTCAAACAAGTTAATTCTGGCAAATGGCGAGGAGGTGACTATAATTGGCCAGGTACTCATTCCTGTCAAAATAGGCCACGTCACTAAAGAACTATTATTTAGAATAGTACCGAAATTAAGATCAAAGGGTATAATAGGAACAGACATGCTTAGAAAATTAGGATTAAAAATGGATTACGAAAGTAACAACTGGTGGCTTCCGGAATTGCCTGAAATTCGATATACGATCGAGGCTCATCCCAAAGCAAATCCGGAACCAATTCAAATAACTAGATTAGGAGAAAAGGAAATTAGAAACAAGACACACCAGATAGGAACACAAACCGGCTGGTCAAGCGTGGAAAGAGACACGAGATCACGCAAGAATAGGCTGAAGGAAAGAAATGAGAAACAATAGGAACGAAAGAGAAAGGGATAATAAAGAAAGAATATAAGAATAGTAAAGAAGAGAACGAGAATGAGAAGAGTAAGAACATTAAATAAGGCGACACTGTTACGTTGCGTGATAGTAGAGAGGGGGTATCCGAAAGTACGCTAGACAGCGGGAAATCGGTACGTCAGTGTTCGAGGTATAAACCAAACCCAAAACCAAACTGCCCCCCCCCCCCCCCATTCAAATAGCAACCAGCGAGAACTCAGCCAAGGCAATTATACCATAGTTGATGGAAATTAAATTGCAAAATAGATTCCATGCGTTGGAAATGCTTAACTCTGATGAAAATAAAAACGATTTGATACACGAGGTAGTAAGGCCGAGCGTAAATAACAGGCACTGTTATCTTCACAGGTGTAACGCGACGAAAAAGAGATTTAATGATAGGGAAAATAAAAATACAGATTTTAAAAGGAAAAAGAATTTTAAAAACTTTAATACAAAAATTGGGACGAGAAATAAAGTAAAATCCAGGGATTCTCAATCAATAATAGAGAGTATCCAATCGCATAATAAAAATTTTTGGATCAATTTAAAAAATAATGCGATATTAAATGTTAAGGTTATAGGAAAACCGATAATAACTAGGGAACCAATACCTTTTGCATCGGAAATATGCGAAGGTATTATGGAACTTTCGGAAAATGATCAGGAAAAAATGAATAGATTATTAAAGGGAAATATTCCGGAAATGGGGAAAAAATTAAAAGCAACAAATTTGATGGAACATAAAATTGACGTTCAAGGACATGATCCTATCAAACAAAGATATTATCATGTCTCCCCTAAAATAAAAGAGATCATGTGCGAAGAAATCGATAAAATGTTAGAGGAAGGAATTATAGAACCATATAGTAGTGATTGGTCAAGTCCAGTAGTAATGATAAAAAAGCCTAATGGAAAATATAGATTTTGTTTAGATTTTAGGAAGGTTAATAAAGCAACTAAAAAATATTTACATCCGGTACCGACAATGGCGGAAATTTTGGACACCTCACGATCGGCAAAATATATTTCAAAAATAGATTTACATTCAGCTTACAATCAAATACCGCTGGATAAAAATTATCGAGAAATTACAGCATTTGTAGTCCCAGGAAAAGGTATGTTCCGATTTCTTCGAATGCCTTTTGGTTTATGTAACGCAGCAGCAACATTCCAACGTCTTATGGACAAAATCATTACCCCAGATTTAAAACCAAACGTTTTTTGTTATTTGGATGATATTGTAATATTTTCGGAAACGTTTGAAGAACACACACATTATTTGAACTTCGTTTTGGATAAATTGAATGAAGCAAGTTTGAAAATCAGTCCAGATAAGTGCGAATTTGGTTGCTCTGAAATTAAATATCTAGGATTCGCTGTAAATAATAATGGCCTACAAATTGATGATGACAAAATAAAACCAATTTCAGAGTTCCCACGACCAAAAACAATTAAACAATTACAGCGTTTGAAAGGAATGGCCTCATGGTACAGGAGATTTATCCCACATTTTTCAGAATTAATTGAGCCCTTAAATAGATTATTAAAGAAAGGTAAAAAATGGGAATGGACAGATGAACAGGAAAAAGCTTTGGAAACGATAAAGGGGTTGTTGACGACACCACCTATCCTGGCCTGCCCTGATTTTAGACGTCCTTTCCAAATAGAAACCGATGCGAGTGATACAGGCTTAGGAGCTGTACTCACTCAAATAATCGAAGGGAACCAATACGTGATAGCATATGCCAGTATAGGCTTGAATGGAGCAGAACGAAGCGCAAATTTAGTTCCGGATGCGTTATCAAGAACAAATGAATCAGAGAAATCCGTAGCATCTATTTTAGCTAGTAGCGTGGAAAATAAAAACAAAGATTTTATTGATGAAAATGATGAATGGTATAACACAAAATTTAGGCAGGTGAGAAAGAAACCTGAAGAGCACGAAAAATGTCGAATTAGAGATGGACAACTATATTTTTACAGACCCGACACCTTAAAATCATCCTTATTGCCCAAAAGTAATCCATGGAAATTATTAATCCCCAAAAAACTTAGGAAACAAGTGTTATGCGAAGGACGTGATAATAAACAGTCTGGTCATCAGGGGATAGAAAAAACTTATGCGAGAATATCCGAAAATTACTTTTGGCCAGGGATGTACTCGGAAATTTTAAAATATATCCAAAAATGCGAAATTTGCTCAAAAACAAAGCCCACCAATAAAAAAAATAGGTCTAATGGGAAAAAGAATTATTGAGGAGCCTTGGACAGTGGTTGCCACTGATATCATGGGACCACTTCCTGATTCTAAATCCAGAAACAAATATATCTTGGTGTTCGTTGATTTATTTACGAAATGGGTAGAAATTATTCCAATGAAAAAGGCGAACGGCCGAACGATTGAGAGTGAATTTCACAAAAAAATAATTTCGAAGTGGGGAACTCCCAGATTTTTGCTATCAGGCAATGGTACCGAGTTCGTTAATAAGACGATTAGGGAACTCGCCCAGAAATTTGGTATCAGACATCTGAGGATGCCGAAATACTATCCACAGTCAAATCCCACGGAGAGATGCAATAGATCAATAAAAACTACAATTAAGACTTATTAAGGTAAAGATCACAGCGAGTGGGATAAAAACTTGGAAGATTTACAATTCTCCCTAAATACGAGTAAATATTCGTCAACTAATTTCACTCCTGCGTTTCTAAATTTCGGTATAGAATTAGAACCATTACAAACTTTGAAAAAAGACTTAGAAAATTCTGACGAAATAAAGTTCCAAGAAACTGATAAATTCAATATAATTTCAATATAATTTCAATATAATTTACGTAGAAGAAACTTTGAGCTCGAGATAGGCGAGTTAGTTTATAAAAGAGATAAAACACTATCTAATAAAGATGCGAAAATAGCAAGGAAACTAAATAAAGATTTTGAAGGACCTTATAAAATTATTGCAAAATTATCACCAACAGTTTATGAGCTAGGTAAAATTCGAGGGAAATCGATAGGGAATTGGAATATAAATTATTTAAAAAGAATTGAACAATAATACGAAAATCACATGTAACAATAGAATAAAGAATTAATTTAAGAGAATAGACAGGCCAAAAGACGAAACTTTTTATTTTCTACGAATAAGAAAGTTTCACCGAGACAAATTAGGACGGAAATATTTTTTTTTATTTCATAAAATGGCGGAAAGTTTTAAGACTCAAGAAGAAAGGAAGAGAGAGGAAAATAAAATGAAAAGCTTATTGGAAGAGCAAATGCAGAAAAATAGAAGAAAGATGGAAGAAGAATTAGAAAATTTAAGAGAAGAAAGACTAACAGGAACAAGAGAAGTGCAGACAATGGCGAAGAAGTTAGAAAAAAAGGACAGAATTTTTCAACTTACAAAAAATATTAAAATACGAGGAAGGTGATATACTTAAAGAAGAGGAGGCGAGGAGGAAGAAAGAAGAAGAAAAAATTTAAAAAATTCTCGATTTCATCAGAGAAACCGATAAACGAAAGGAAGAGGAGGAGATAATAAAGAAAGCAGAAATAGAAAACATAAAAGAAGAAGAAGCAAAAATCAAGAAGGAAGAGGATACTAAGAAAAAGGACTGGCTAATAGAACATGAGGAGGCACTCGAAAAACAAAGAGAAGAAAGATCAGAAGTAGATGAAAAAATAGAGAAATACAAAAATAAACTACAGAGGGAAAAGGAAGAGCTAGTTTTACTTATTTGTTTCAGAGAATGGAAAACATTGAATCTTGGAAATGTAGATTCTGCGGGAGAGATACACCAAAAAAGTTATATCTGTTCCATGATGAATACTGTTGGAACAGGGACGAGATCAGCAAGACAGGGCACACAGCACCAAACAATGACAAGAAAAGATTTAAGAAGACAAAATGGGAAGCAATTCATTTTCAATTTTCTGAAATATTGAAAATTCACAGCCCACATATAGAAGAAGAAAATAATAACAAGGAAAAGAACGTACAAGAAAAAATAGAGATCGACATAGAGGAGGACCAAGGCTCAGAAGATGACGACCTGTTAATCCTAGACGTGGATGAACAGGAACTCTTACTGAGTCCAGAGAAAGGGCATTAAGGGTATGTACCTTGTCCCGCACTGGGGGGAGGGGGTGTAACGTGAAGTTACAGTAGGGCCCTTGCTCCGTCCGGCACTGACCTTATGCGGATGGGGTGAGGCCCGAAATTTGGCGATCGGGGTCGACAAATCCCGAAAACTAGGTTAGCAGGTTGTCGACCACAGATCGCTAGTTCTCGCTAATAAGCGTAAGTGGTTAAATAAATCTATAATTAACCAGGATCACGACTTGTGACTGACTTTTCCTTTACTCAGCTTCCCTAATTTTCCCATTTCCCATGATTGTAGCCAATTTCCGGGCAGAAGGCCGCAATAGCTAGTAGTATGTTAAGTTATTTTTGATGAAAATTCCATTAACTTTATTCCCAAATACTAAGGTGTGTAGGATATGCTCGCGAATAAAAACACTGTTTTTTTTTCTTCAACTTGTAATATAATGTATATACAAATTTAAT
>CAKNWT010319174.1:0-12033 GCA_932066315.1 Andricus coriarius
TGTAGTTTTTAACACTTCATCTAGAATTATTATTCATTTTTGAAATTTTCCAATCAAATATTTTTAAATTTTGAATGATTCATATTTTTTAATTTTCAGCTGATGTTCGGAGAATTTTATGATATTACATTAAAAATCAAATTAAAAAAAAGAATACAAAAGATATTGCTATGAATGTTTCCAAATTTTGAACTTTACAATTATAAGTCTTTCATTTCGAAATTCTTTTTTAAGTTGAGATTGAAAGGTTCACTATTTCGGAACATTTTCAAATAAAAAATAATTCAAATATCAATGACTAGTTCTATAATATTCTAATTTTGAAGGCTTGAATTTGAGAAATTATTGTACTAATTTTTGTTGTTATGAATTTATTCTGGAGGCATTTAATTCAAAATCGTTTAATTATTACAAATCATTCAAACTGAAACTTGTACGACTATCAAGTCTTTCAATGGGATATTCTACGATTTCGAAAAATTTAAAAAACCAGACGATTTTGTGCGCTCAAAATTGAAAACAAGAAATTTAGAATATTTAAATCTAAAATTAGTAAATTTAAAAGTGACTAAAATTGAACCCGAATAATTTAGAATATTTAAATCGATAACATTTTAATGTAAAACTGACTATTCAAGGCTTTCAATGTGAAATTTTTAAAGATTTAATAATGAATTTTTTGTGCAATTTTTAATATTTTAATTTGAAACTACAATATTGTGAAATTAAAAATTTGAAACCTTAACAAATTAAAAAATATCAAACTAACTATTTTCGAAGTTATGATTTTGAAACAAAAAAAATTTTAGTTTTAAGCTCTCAAAAATTAAACTGTTATCGAATTGCTCATTTAAAACCATAATTTTAAATGAAAATCATAAAAAGTTTAAAGATGATAAATGCTATTAATAAAAATCATATCACATAGTATGAAGTAACATTTAAAGTGATTGGATAGATTTTTTACATAAAAAATGTGATTTATGTCCAGAAAAAATGACAGACATTTTCAACGTTAAAACATTAAATGCTTTTTTTAATTGTATTTCATGTTGAAGACAATTTTATAAGATGTCAAGCTGAAAAAAATGTCAAACTAATTTCAAATTGTCATATTTAACCGTCTCTTTTAATTTGATATAATTTTTAGTAACTTTTCACTCTTGTAAGATCGAGAAATTAAATCTAATTTTTTTTATCAAGTTTTAATATTGCTGTGAAATTATTATAATAGGATCAATATTTCGAAACATCAAATATTATGAATTAAATTAAATCTCGCTAGACTCACCTCTAGGATCACATTCACTTATGTAAACAAAGGGGCAGGGGAAAAAAATTAATAAACGCATGATTGTTAATGTTAAGAGACTTCTTAAATGAATTCTTTTTAAGCTGTTTTACTGAATAACTGATTATTCCTTTAGTAATGTTCTGTTCTTACTTTGTGCATATCATTCTTATAATATACAAATGTACCTCTATTTTTTAGGTCGACTATAAAATATGAAATTCAAGATTGCATTTGACAAGCACTGAATACTTATATGTAGTCATCCAAACAAAACATTGGGTCATCATAGTCATGTGGTAAATATTTACTATATCTATTTTTGGTTAAATAGAAAAATGCAGTAAACATTGATAAAAATACAACAATTTTTATTTAAAACTTTCAATAACTCTAATTTTTGAGAAAAATATATTTTAAGGCCATGTGATACAGTCATACGATTCCTACTATATCGACCTTTTTTTCGTAACAACTTTCGTTTACACGAATTGAGATGTCGAGATTTCCATTTGGGGAATTGAATAAAAGGCACTAAGAAACGTTTGTATACTGCTAAATTTTTAGAATTAGAAACAAAAATTTGCAAAAATTCTTGTTCAAAAATGTTGTAATTCTAAAAATTTTGGGGTATACAAACCTTCTTTAGTGCCTTTTATTTAATTTTCCAAATAGAAAACTCGATATCTAAATTCGTGTCGACGTAAGTTCTTGCAAAAAAAATTTCGACATAGTAGGAATCGTATGAAGTAAATAAATATTACATGGCCTTAATGTCCCACTTCAAAATTATTTAACGTAACGTTTTGAATTCTAATTTGAGTGCCTGTAAATTCCTTTCAATTTAAAAATTATTTAATTCTGAACACTTTAAACTTTAAATTACTAAGTTCTTACAAGGCTTGGAATTTGAAAAAATACGACTAAAATTTGATTTTGTTTATATTTTAATAATTTAATTTAAAATTATTCAATTGTAAACATTTATGATTTAGAAATTTCCAACGAACAACTGTTGCTAATTGGAGTGGTACAATTTTGAAAGATTTTTTTTCAAACATTCGAAAATGTAAGTACTCTGAATAAAGTTACTGAAAAAAATTTGGTTGGGAGAAATAATGAAGAAGCCAACAGTATATGCTGGTAAAATATAAGTACATATTTCTAGTGCGGTAGAGTTTCTCTTTTTTCTGATAAATAATTTATTTGTATATTTATCATTTTCAGATCAAAGATTTTGAACAAGTATAGGACATTGATTTTTTCTGGAATCTGGATCCACTGGAAAGCAATGATTTATGCAAATGTGATTTTTTGCACCTTTTTTAAAAATGAATCTTGTTCTTTTTTAAATTTCAATGTAGTCACTAGCACGGTCATGTCAAGATCTGCCATTGGTAAATGATGCTCTCTACAACCTTCTTAGTTCTGAACCATCAGTTAACAACATAGGTACATTTTTAAAGGACTCTAACTTATCAACATTTATATTGAATTCTCTCTCTTATCTTCTTTACACGATAATTTATCGACAAAATAAATATGTACTCGATAATCTTTATTAAAAAATGAAAAAACCTATTTCAAGAAAATTCTATTTAAAAAAAATGGTTTGAAACATGTAATAATGATTTTTTATGCACATAATGTTATGTCAAACCTCAAACCTTATCCGATTCCTACCATACCGACGACATGAGATTGAAAATTTACGATCCTATTTTTTTCCTTTAGATGAAAACTCGTAACCTCCATTGCAGTTTCATGGTGGAACCTTTCGTGGCAATCGCCATTTTATAAGTCATAGGATGACCTCTTTTTTAAATTTAAAATTAATAGAACAGAAAAAGTAGATTTATAATTTTATCGATCGCCGATAATTATTTCGATTTATGTATTTTTACTATTACTTTCAGTGTAAGTTGTTATTAAAGATATTATATCTTTGGTTGTTATGACTGACTTCCCCAATACATGGTGTAAAGTAAAATGTATTCCAATAATTTTTCTACATTTCTAATCCAATCGCAGATTTTCTTCTTTATCATAATATGCGCGTTATATTATTTCGGCCGATAATATTGTATGTACTGTATTCTACTCGATTAGATTAGATGAAAGACAAAATAGGCTTAGTTCGTGACACCACCGCAGTGATATATTATAAAGTATAATCTCTTTGAAAAAATATAAAGTAAAAATTAATTGAATTTCTTAATAAAAGTTATAGTTCCATACTTCTTATTTTGTGAACTGATTAATTAATTATTGTTTAAAAGTGTATTTTAAAAATGATATGTACATATATTTTAATTTTTTTATATTAGTTTTGAAGGTTACGATTATTTTTCGAGCTGCTGGCCCTAAAGATTGCCTTGCTTGCAAAATCCATATTTTATAGAATTTGCCTTAAAATTGGTTCTTACAAACTAACCTTAATTCTATAATTTGTACAATAGAAATTTATTCCTATTTAAAATACCGGTATTAATTAAATTAATTATTAGTCGATTCAATTTGTTCAAAATTTTAAATTAAATAAAGATTGAATTTAAATTGTTTGTCAATTATCTAAGATAAATTGATTATTTACTTTGAGGTTGTGTAATTTAATGTGGGCTATTATTTTTATAATAAAAGTTTGATTATTCTTTAAAATACCTCTATTATAATTATATAATCCTTTTAAATGTATGTGATGTTGTTCAACAAGTATCTTAATTGAATTTTGAAAATTATATGTATAGATATTTTAATTTTGTTTGAATTATTTTGAAAGGTTCTTAATAAATTAAATGTATAGCAATGCAATTTCAGTCTAAAAGAAGAATGTAATGTAAAAATTATGTCAACTGATTATTTAATTATTAACTTATTCTATTAATATCTACATTTTCTGAAATTAGTTTACAAGGTTATTAATTAATCAAATATTCATGAATGAAAATTCAAATTAAAAAAACAACATTAAGTAAAAATTATTTGAATGCTTTGATGAAAATTATAGTTCAAAGATTCTTATTTTGTGAAATGATTAATTAATTATTAGCTGATTAACTTTTTACCGATAATCAATTGAATAAAGATTAATATTTAGTTTTTTTCTAAATTAAGTAACATAAATTTATAATTTACTTGAAGGTTATATAATTGAAAATCGGATATAATTTGTATAATAACAGTTTATTTATATTTAAAATTCCCTTATTACAATTAAATAATATTTCAAATGTGCTCGATTTTCTAAAATTTTTATCAAATTAGTTTAAAAGGTTACAAATTAATTGTATTGATTAATTTTTTTTTCACAATATTAAATTATATCATGATTAAATCTTAATTTGCTTGAATTAAGTGTGATACATAAATTGATTATTTACTTTAAGACTGTGTAATTAAATATTAGCTATAGTTTTTATAATAAAAGATTATTTATGTTTAAAATACATTTATTCCAATTGTATAATTTTTGTAAATTTTTTTGACGTTGTGAAATAAGTATCTGAATTCTGTTTTCAATATTATATATACATATATTTTACTTTTGTATGGAATTAGCTTTAAAAGTCATTGATAAATTAAATGTAAAGAAATGAAATTTCAAATGAAAAAATATATTTTGAATGTTTTAATGAAAATAATTGTTTAATGCTTTTTATATTGTGAACTAACTAATTATATATGAACTTGCTTGTGTAATATTATGGTATAGTAGGAATCGTTATGTAATTGAATATTGGATATGATTTGTATAATAAAAGTTTATTTATATTTGAAATACCTGTTTTCCAATTTCATAATTTTCAAAATGTTGACGATATTGTAAGATAATTATCTAAATTCAATCTTCAAAATTATATATAAATATATTTTAAGTTTTTATGAAATTAGTTTAAAAAATTAAAATTAATTTAAATTTTTAGAAAAATACAAGATAAAAATTATTTTGATGTTTCAATACAAATAATATTGTTCATTGATTTTTATGTTGTGAACTGATGAATTAACTATTATTAACTATTGACTGATTAATTTTTTCTTTAAACTGTATCACATGAAGATTGAATTTGAATTGTTTTCAATTAAGTCACATACATTTATTATTTACTTTGAGATTATGTAATTGAATATTGGCTATAATTTGTATAATAAAAATTTATTTATATTTAAAATAGCGTTATTCCAGTTACATAAATGTCCAATTATTTATGAGGGTGCGAAATGAGTATCTGAATTCAATTTTCAAAATTATATGTATATATGCATTTATTTTTTTTGGAATTAGTTTGAAAGGTTATTAATAATTAACATTTTCATAACATTATAAAGTAAAAATTATTTGAATGTTTTAATGAAAATAATTATTTGATACTTTTCGTGATCTAAACTGATTTATTAATTATTATTAGCTGATTATTTTTTTCACAATAATGAATTACATAAATATTGAATTTCAATTAATTTTAATCAGATAACATCAATTGATCATTCACTTAAAGGTTATGTAATTGAATATTAGCTATAATTTTTATGATGAAAGTTTTTTTTTAAATACGTTCATTATAATTATATATTTTTTGTATATGTTTGCGATGGTCTGAAATGATTATCTGAATTCAATTTTCAAAATTATATGTACACATGTTTTGATTTTTTATAAAATTGTTTATAAAAAGTTAATGATCATTTAAATTTTAAGTAATGCAATTACAAATTTTAAAAATATGAATGAAAAATTAATTGAATGTTCAAATAAAAATAGTTATATAAATGCTTTTTACGTTTTAAAATGATTGATTAATTATTGAATCTATTGGAACTTAAACTTTTTTGAATTTTTCCAAAAGCTTATTAATAAAATAAAATATTCAGAAATTAAAGTTCACATTTAAAAAATAAATAAAAAGCAAAGAAATTTGATTGTTTTTATGAAAATAATTGTTTGAGGGTTTTCATGTTGTGAACTGATTAATTAATTATTAGCTTATTAATTTTAACCACAATATTGAATTACATAAAGATTAAATTTAAATTGTTTTAAATACAGAAACATAAATTGATTATTTACTTTCAGATTATGTGATTGAATAATGGATGTAATTTGCATAATAAAAGTTGACTTAAATTTGAAATACCACTATTTCAATTTCAATTACATTATGTTTAAAATAATTCTGATGTTGTGAAACAAGTGTCTGCATTTCATTTTCAAAATTATTTGTGAATATGTTTTTATTTTTTCTGAAATTAGTATGGAAGGTTACTAATATATTTAATTTTCAGAAATGATAGTGAACATTTGATTAAAAAGTAGAATAAAAATTATTCCCATGTTTCAATGAAAATTATAGTTTAATCTTTTTTATGTTATAAACAGATTAATTAATTATTATCTGATTATTTTTTTCAACAATTTTAAATTACATGATGATTGAATTTTAATTGCTTCTGATTAGGTAACATGAACTGATTATTTACTTCAAGGTTACGTAATTGAATATTGACTTTAATTTGTATAATAAAAGTTTGTTAATGTTTGAAATACCTCTATTCCAATTATACTATTTTTCACATTTTTGCGATGTTGTGAAATGAGTAACTAAATTTTGATTTCGAAATTATGTGCACATATATTTTAATTTTCTCTGGAATACTTTAAAAGGTTATGAAAAATTCAAATTTTTTGAAAAATATGAAGTAAAAATTATTTGAATGATTCAATGGAAATAATTATTCAAGCTTTTTGTGTAATGAAATGATTAATTCATTATTGGCTTATTAATTTTGTAACAAAATTAAATAACATAAATATTTAATTTCAATTTTTCGTTATCAAGCAACATAAATTAGTTATTTACTTTATGGTGATGTGATTGAATATTGGATATAATTAGTATAATAAAAGTTTCTTTTTTTTAACCTATCTCTATTACAATTATGTAATTTTTTATAATATTTATGATATCAACTGAGTATCCGAATTCAATTTTCAAAATTATATGTACAATGTTCATGTGTATAATTTTTTTCAAGAAAATTACTATAAAAAGTTATTAATAATTACATTTATGAAAATGAAATTTCAAGTTTAAAAAAATATATAAAGTGAAAATGATTTGAATTTTTCGATGGAATTTGTAAACTGACTGATTGGTTATTGACTGATTAATTTTTTCCACAATATTAAATGTTTTAAATATTGAATTTCAATTTTTTTCGATTGAGTAACATAAATTTCTTATTTACTTTATGATTAAGTAATTGAATATTGAATATAATTGGTATAATAAACATTTATTTAAATTTAAAATACCCCTATTCCACTCATTAATTATTTATTAGCTGATTAATTTTTTGCACAATATTAAATTACATAAACGTTGATTTTAAATTTTTTCATATTAACTAACATAAATTGATTCTTTACTTTAGGGTTATGTAACTGACTATTGGCTATAATTTATATCATTTATATGATAAAAGTTTTTTTTTCAAAATACCTCTATTACAATTAAAGGTTTTAATTTTTAATAAAATTTATTTAAAAGGTTAATAACAATGAGAATTTTTTGGAAAATATAAGATGAACATTATTTAAATGTTTCAATGGGGATAATTCTTTATTGCTTTTTATGTTGAAAACTGAATAATTAATTATTAGCTGATTGGTGTTGTTACAATACTAAATCTATATTAAGGAACATGAATCAATCATTTATTTCAAGGTTATGTAGTTTAGTAATGGCCATAATTCGTAAAATTAAAGTTGATTTATATTTAACATATCTCTGTTGCAACTATATCATTTTTTTAAAGGTTTGTGCTATTTTGGAATGATTATCACAATTCCATTCTCACAATTATATGTAAATATGTTTTGATTCATCTGAAATTAACTATAAATGGGAATTATAATTACAATTTTCATAAAAATATAAAGTAAAATTTATTTGGATGTTTCAATGAAAATATTTGTTCATTTATTTTCACGTTGTAAACTCATTATTTTTTTTAAACAATATTTAACCACATAATTATTGAATTTTAATTTTTTTCTGTCCGGTAACAGGAATTAATTACTGACATTAATGTTTATTATTGTCTATGATCTGTAGGATCAAAGTTTATTTATGTTTCATACCTCTATTACAATTTAGTATTCTAGCATGACGTCATGGTTTTGATAGGGTAGATGGAAATTTCAGGAAGGTTAGCGTAGTTGGTACACATTTACAATAAAATAAGATTCACTTAAATTTCAGGTTGGAGTATTGGATCGATTTGATCGGAATTGAGCACTATAACTTAAAATTTTGGATAGTTGATTTTATTTCGTGAAACTGAAAGGTCTTCAACCGATAAAACGATAAAACATAATTGCGCAAATGCATTTTACATTTGAAAAATATTACTATTTATACATTTATAACTTACTTTTACGTTTAAAATTTTTTTTCCAAAAAGTCGTAGGCATTTTCATGTAAGTATGTAATAAATATTCTAATCTTCATGACATTCGCACCTATCCTATCATGATTGTGACATCTAGCTCAAATGCTCAATCATATAATTATTTTAAATGTTTGTTAACAATTATTATCGATGATCAAATTCAACTTTTTGCACGCTTCAGATAAGGAAATGGAAAACATGGAAGGTTGTTTGAATTAAAGTTGGAAATATCTTCAAAATGAGATCAGGAACATGATAAAATATCTACTGGTTCTGGAATTGTCATGGAAAATGTGGAAGCATAACCAACACGAAAATCGGACGGTCCATTGGTGACTAAATTTTTTGGTCTATTCGTTTTCCCGTGCAGAAATCGCCCGATTTCGTACGTGATACCGATCTGGCCCCGATCGGGATTCCCGATCTGGCCCTGATCGGTAGAACTTTGTGGCCCATACTTGGGCCAGGCCGGGCCAGACCGATTTCCTACTGAAGCGCCACCTCCATGCGCTCACAGAATTAGTGCTGGTCATTGTTTTTAGACAGTGCTGTGAACTTCGAATATTACTCGTTTATAATATTCTGTTGATTATTGAAAATGCCCCATGCGAGTACGCCACGTGTTCGGAGGTACCGAGCACTAGCCAATATAACTCGAAACCTGCGTGAGGAAAATGAAAGTAAGCAATTACGATCTGCTGCTCATTGAAACCTAACCTCAAATAAATTAATCATCAATTAAATTGGCTTTTCAATAAATATAAATAAAATTATTATAGATGGTAATGTAAGTGATCCGGAAGTGATTATTTTTCAACCCGTTCAATTGATGAATGTGGACGAGCCGGGAAATTTGTATCGACTAGAAAATCAATTTTCGGCTGACATCAACGCAGATTCAGAATTCTAAGCAACATTGGAACAATTATTGGAAATTCCAAAGATTGGGGTGGCCGTCGAAAAGAGAGGACCCCGCACTAGTTTCCACTGTTTTATAATTTATCAATCTTTCTTTATTCACGAAATCCATTAAATGGATTATACTGTATATGATAATGAGACCGATCGGATACCGATCGGGCACCGATCGGGAATCCCGACCTGGCCCCGGTCTGGGCGTGTGTTTCATCCGCGATCTGGCACCGATCGGGATTCCCGATCTGGGCCCGATCTGTCACGGTCTGGCCCCACTCGGGGCCAGATTGAAATTTCTGCACGGGTTGTACATGTTTCCATATTTTTCATTATAAGTCGAGAACAAGTGAATATTTCATTATGGTTTTGGTCTCATGTTAAAGAGGAGGTTCCAAGCTTTAATTTATCGAAGTTTGAATTTTTTCAATTTACATCTCTGACGCATGGAGGAGTGGGACTTAATATATCGCTGAGATAAACACGAAAAAATTATATGTGGATATATTTTAATTATTCAGCGATTTCTTGTTGTACGCTGTTGTTTTTCTGAATTATTTAAACGTTTTGATGTGATGTTTTCATGATTTAGCGATGTTTCTTGATTCACCGATTTAAAAAAATGGCCGTGAAAGTACCAGCAAATGTCATTGTACAAAAATTATGTTTTTTCAAAACATGAAATTACATAACGTGCACTTGAAATCTTATAATGATATCTCGCCATTTACTATTATCAATAGTAATAGTAAATTATACGTGACATGGATTCACTGAATACATTCTTCAAGGAAATAATTTCAGAAAGAATTTGATTGCTACAGAATTTTGAACGCATAAATAGTTATTTGAAAATTTAGTACATGAGAAAAAGTGAATACAGAAGTTAGCGCGCGCTTGCGCGCGCACATAATAGTCTAGTACTAAATAAAATACATTAAGGAACACACAGTGGGACAAAAAAAACGTCCACGGACAAATCGATTTTCAAAATACAATATTGCTATTGCCATTTTTCGCAAAAATGTGTTATTATTTTTTATTAATTAACAAAAATGAAAACGATAACAATTTTGACTTTTAAAAAATATTTGGATTCATTACAAATACATAAAAAAACATGAAGAAACTATCTGTTTGCATGTACGATTGAATTGAAAGAATGGAATTACATAATGGTTTAACTACTGTACTCTTAGTGGAAACACTACCTAAAAAAAAGTGCTCAACAGCACAACAAATATTTCAAAATGTGAATAAAACAATTTTTAGTTGAATTAGTAAAAGTTGAATCGACCATATATTACGTAAAAATAAGACCTAAGGATCATATTTGATCATCTAATAAAAATGGATAATAATTGTTTAAAGAATCTTAATTACAAATCCACTATTTCAGTATTTTTGGACGTACAAACTTGGTTCTTTCGACGCAATCAACTTTATATGACACGAGACCGATCGCGCGCTTGAGCGCGCGTGTTTCGTATTTGAAAATTTATTTTGCTGCAAAGAATTCGAGGGCATGTGAAACTTTGCCGTAAGAGCCAATTACTTTACGCAGGTTTTTGTGAATAATTTTTCAAAAAAATAATGGTTGTCAGACGTCCGTGTTCATGTTCTTTACATCTGGGCAATAATATTTTTGTTTGAAATTGTATATTTTAAATAAAAACCCACGTAATCTAAATTGTTGTGTAGTAAAGTATCCTGTGACTTCAAGATGTTTTGAAAACATTTTTGATCGATTGTTTAAAAAGTAAACTAATTATTTTAGTCAAATCATTCTGTGTATACAGAATTTTTAATCATTTCATTCGGGCGTTGTTCTCCCAAGAAAATACGTAAAGATTTCCAAGATCTAACTCGAGAAAATGCCACGTACAATTGTCTATGATTGAATACATCGTTACGAAGATCTACTCCAATTTTTTCGAAAGTTTGTCCTTGGCTTCTATTAATTGTCATCGCAAATGCTAATTTGATTGGAAAATGCCGCCGCCTAAAAGCGAAAGGGTAAGCGTCGTCACAATATAATGAAATGCGATGCATGAACACAATATTTATTGCTTTATCCCCTGTAAAGATACGACATCTTCAAAGATTATCAGCAAGTTCAAGTATTTGTAATCGCGTTCCATTGCATAAACCTTCATTGATACATAAGTTTGGTATTAGCAGTACAATCGAATTATTTCTTAACCGTAATTCATACGGTAAAAAATTAGGAAGGTTTAAAGTACCCGTGCAGAAATTTCAATCTGGCCCCGAGCGGGGCCAGACCGGGACAGATCGGGAATCCCGATCAGTCTCATTACCATATACCGTATTATCCATTTTATGGATTTCGTGAATAAAGAAAGATTTATAAATTATAA
>CAKNWT010319177.1:0-12828 GCA_932066315.1 Andricus coriarius
CATCTTTATTATTTTTGAAGAGTAGGATGACTTGAGACATGATTGTGTATGTATAAAAACGTTGACACCATAATACTTTGAACACGAGAGGCTAAAAGGAAACGGCGTCACTGCACTGAATTAAAACATTAATACTGGAAAATTTAGAAAACAATATAAATGCTTATTACTAATCTCACAAGTCTTGTTTCTTTCTTAACGAATTACGAAATGCTGAGCACATTTTCGGTCGAAAATGTTGAGAATACGCACTAATTAATGAGTGACGCCTTTGTCCTTAATCCCTCGGAAATATCCAATTTGGCGTTCAAAATCAGAACGAAAATCACTCAAGCCACTCTTCAACATGTTCTCCACATTATATTCACTCTCGACACATGTTTGAAGTATCAAAAGATGGTTTAAACTAATTAACAGTGTTGTAAAACACGGCTAACGTGACACCGAACGTCAGTCGCTCCAAAAATGCGTTTCGGGTGTCGGGTGTGTTCGCTCGGCGTTCGGTAGAGGTCGTGACACAGCCACTTCTGTTTGACATTCTGGAGTGTCGATTTGACTATACTAATAGTGAGTCTGAATCACCTATGATTATTCAAACAGAATATAAAATTATGGTCTGCCTGACTATGAAGAAAAAATTGTGGGTGGTACTTGAAACTATTTAGATTATCAAACTGACGATCTAAATTTTCACACTTCAAGTTTGACTATCCATTTTTCTCCATGTGTGTATATAAGTGATGGAAGTACGATTTCAATAATTATGTATAAGTTACCTTCATTACTTTGCTTTTAAATTCATTTTTTATTAATACTTCTTTTAAAATCCATGAGTGAAATGATATATATTAATATTCGTGAATGAATCGTTCAGTGAAAATAATTATTACATTTCAGGTAAATTAGAAGAAATGCATCATCAATTTTCCTGTTTAAATTACACGGATTGTACTGTGAGGAGTATCCGTTACTTTATCGCAGATTTATAGTCATTAACATATAATTAAAAGGATTATTATTGTACTTTAAAATAGTACCTAAATGTAAATATATGTACGTTCATACATTATACTGAAAATCAGCGGTTTACAAATTTTGTCAATAAATATTCATAAGCATATTTTAAAATAGAAGAAGCTGTAACATGAACGTTTCGTTTGCAAAAAGTTAAAAATTTCAACATTTTTTACAATAAAATAAACCTGATCAAATTAATTTCTTTGTGTTAATGGCGTCATGAACAACACAACATTTTTTTTATATTTAGGGGGTTCATTAGGCAATAAATTCAAACATAATTCTGAAATTTTAGCAAATAATAAGGAATGCACCAAAGCATTGATGTCTGACAGTGATATGTAAGTTTATGTATTTATATTTTGTAAAGAAAAATGTTTTAAAAGATAATTTTGTTCAAAAATAAAAACTCAAAAGCATGATACTTCGATTTCTCAATATAGTCTTCATTATTTCCTGAAATTTTAGTTTTATATTTGCATTTCTCTCTTCATTAATATGAATTACGGTTTTAATTTATCACCTTAAACCATAGAAAATAATTCGTTTGTTTACATATTATTTAAAATTTTGAGACTTTGAAACAACCTTGATATTAAATTTGTTCTATTATTCAAATATTTAAAACTGTATATAATCCTACAATTAATTGATTATAGGCCATTCATTGCTGCTAAATGCTCATTTTTATTTATGCTTTTAATCTGAAGCTTGTCGTTTTTCTTCAGTCTGAATCTGAAACTCTGAAATTATGAATTCTAAATATAAGCCAATAGTTCAGCCGATATAGAAAAAACTACTCAGGTAGAGACCCCTTGAACGACAGTCGCACATGTGCGCTTTTATTGTTGAGTCGGGAGTCCATCTGGCCGGAATTCTACCGAAACTTGCCGGATTAATCCGGCCGATCATAGGTCCGGTCTACTGTCACTCCGGCAGGCAGAATTGTACCGTTCGGGTGCGTTCGGGTACACGGTGTAAGCAGTAGGTTTCGGTAGATCAGTATTATACTGTTCACTCGTGGAACAGGAGGTTCTACTGACAGTAGGCAGTAGGTATCATACTGCTCGTCCCATCTCTAGCCTGCACCTTATAACAATGAAAGGGTGATTCGCTTCGGGTAATTCGATGCTCTCCCGAGTCTCCACTCGCGCTCCGGGGAGTCTGCCTAGGTAATTGGATCAATCACTGGATTTTTTTCTATTGTTCTTTTCTTTTTATTTATAACGTAAAATATAAACATTTTTTAAAAAACCGAGCTTTGACAACAAAAGAGACCAATATGTGGATGAGGTATGCAAAATATCAGACAAAAATATTCAACCGTGTGCCCGGAAACTGGAAATCCATTTTATAACCACATACGTGATAAACTTGTAAATCATACGTTTGTTACATAAAATATCGTGTGCACCAAGGAGGGAAACTTTTACCCTCGCGTGTTTGCAATACCCGACTTCGAATAACGCTCGTGCAATAAGATTTGATTTTGCCTTCTAGGTACACAATATTCCGTTAATCGATCTTTCGGATTGGATCAAGTTTTCAGGTCAAATCGGGATTTCGGGTTTTATGTCCAGGTAATATTTTTCATTTGGATTTTTTAGTAATTTTTATTCTTACAACAACCAATGTGTATCAATCATTTTATTGCATGTTTCTCGTGTCGTTTTCCCATCAATATAAAGTTGTTTTTTTAATCGAATTTTTTCACGATTGAAACGGAAAGTACGCGTCTTTTAACAAAATGGTTAATATTAAATGAAGCACGTTCTACTCACTGTGCATTATATGTAGTCTTTGAACCCCGCACAGTTTGGCACAGCAGCGCTCAGACAAGCGCGATGTAAACAGCTTCTGATACAGCACTGAGTATCCGAGCGGATAGTCTGTCACAGGACGCTCAGGGAGGCAAGGGGAGACAGAAGCAGTCAAGCGTGCATATGGCCAAATAGTGGTGGGGGGGGGGTCCTATAGCGAGGTATGAGTGTATATTCACATACATATTAGAATATGATCCTTACGACAAGAGGCGTATAATGGACTGGTGTAGAGCACGCTTTAAAGGACCCCGCACCAAATACATGGTAAAAAAGGTCCCGATGGAATTTTTAAAGTTTTTAATATTTTTTAGTTTATGCTTTCCTGATCAAAAAATCATTATCACAAAAATTCAAATTATGAACAGTTTTTGCGCTACGACGATTTAAAAGTCAGATTTGGGTACATAATTTAAAATGTGGAGTGGAATATATCACATACTTTTTTTTCCACCCTTTGCATTGCTCTCGTGCAAGTTTGTGTAGGAAAAGAATTGCACGGACGAACAATGGAATGTAATAGCGTTGGAAGTGATAAGCGCTAAGCGTTTGGGCAATGCGCTAAGCGTTCATATAATTGCATGTTATCGAGCTTCAAACGCGAAATTCGATTTCTATTATCAAGAGCCGTTTGGTTGTCTGAATCGGTGATAAAAATAGCTAATTCACAAACGCATGACAAACGCTACTTTCGGTTGAAAGATTGCATCGTAAGTTCGTCGCAAAGCGCTTAAGTTGAATGGCCAGACAAAATAATCGATACCCAGCGTTAGAATTGGGCACTGATCAACCAGTTTGTGTCAAGCACTCTAAAGTACCTTTTACATAATTTCCCTTTCGTGCCAACGCTTCCATCCTACCTTGAACGCTAAGCGTTTAGTAAAAGCACTCAGACAACAAAATTAACTCCCAGCGTTGCTGGTTGGCTTTGGTTCGCCAGTTTTAATCAAACAGTCTAAAACACCTTATAAGAAATGCTTATCTCGTTCTAATGGTTCCACTTTAACTTCAACGCTAAGCGTTTAAGAAAGCATCCAGACAACCAAATCAACTCCCAGCTTTGCTGTTTGGTGCTTATCAGACAGCTCAAGTCCGCAGTAATCATTTGATTATGAAAACAGCACCGCTGGGGGTTGATTTGGTGATCTACGTACATATACTTACCTTTTAAGCTTAGAGTTGAAATTAAAGTCGAAGCATTGGATTGAGATAAGCATTCCTTATAAAGTCTTTTAGAATGCTTTACTTAAACTGGCGAATCAAAGCCAACCAGCAACGCTGGGAGTTTATTATGTTGTCTGAGTGCTTTTCATAAACGACGAATTTCGGATGCAATCTTACAATCGCATGTAGCGTTTGTCATGCGTTCGTGAATTAGCTATTTGTATCACTAATTCAGACAACCAAACGACTCATGATAATAGAAATGGAATTTCGTTTGAAGGTCGATAACATGCAATAGGGTTGTTTCACAATTTTAGATAAAATCATTTTTTAATACATAATTTTAATCTTAACTCAATGTGCGTTCTAAATTTTTTTTCTGTTGAGTTGTTCAACAGAAAAAATTATTAAAAATTAAAGGCGGGAAAAAACTTATTCAAATTGGTGTCACGTGGGTGTCACGTGACTCAGAGATTCTCATAATTATCAATGTGTCGATGTGGCTTTGATGGAAACTAATGAAATTTATGATAAAGAGGTTATGTCACCTAACAGTTTTATTTTCACTTCTCGTATTTCTGCACTTAGGAAATCACAATCACCATAAATATCTCTATTTTCGGGAAATTTCTGCTATTGGCTTTTACGAAACCCTCCTTTGACATTTTTTTAAACAATGTTTTGAGACTTCTATTTTCGACGTGCAGATAACCAAACAAAACATCAGCACAGAAAAAGATATTTGAGAATCACTGACACGTACGCTGTGATTGGTTGAAAATCCGACCCCTTTGACGTCAGAGGGGCCCTCCAATCGAAATCGTTATAGAAAATTCATATTTCAACATTAAATTAAAAATAGTAAACAATACGTAACAAATATGTTATGGGCGTTTTTAAAATTAGAATTTTATAAACTATAAGATCAATTCATTGGAAAAGTGATATCTGACTTTGGAAACAACCCTATTATATGGACGCTTTGTGCGTTGCCTAAGCGCTTAGCGCATCATCCGAACACTTAGCGCTTATCACTTCCAAAGCGATTACTTTTGCAATTATTTTTCTACATAAACTTGCACGAGAGCAATGCAAAGGGTGGAAAAAAGTCTGTGATACACTCCGCTCCACAGGGAAAAATATATGTACCAAAATCTGACTTTTAGATCGTCGTAGCGCAAAAACTGTTCATAATTTGAGTTTTTGTCATATTGATTTTTTGATCAGCAGAGCATAAACTAAAAAAAAAAATCAAAAACTTTTTAAATTCCATCGGGACCTTTTTTACCATGTATTTGGTGCGGGGTCCTTTGTAGACCTTTTTGGGTAAACAATTTTTGTAAATTCCTTTTTTTATCTTGCAGTTTGACCGGAAGTTTGAATTTTTGATTTCTTAGTAGATTTTTGGTGGATGAATCCAGAACAATTCGTCAAATGGCTGGTTGACGAACTCGAACTTTCATTTTGGTCCCTAAAATCATGTACCAAAAAGCGCAATATATACCAAAGTCTCATGAAAGTTATCTGGTATGTAGACGATGACAATGTCATCAACGTCAAAAATGAAGACAGACGGGCACGATCGTAATAGTATATTATGCACCAAAGGGAAGAAGAACTTTTTTGACTTGTGTATGTTTTCAGTACGAGTCAGTAAAGTCCCTCTCCGTCATGATTCATATGATATTGTATATAAAAAATGCATGGACATGGCCCTATTTTGACGCCAAAAATGTCTGAATTCAGCCGTTTTTTCAAGTTTAGCGTCAAAGTTGGGTCTCCATTTAAAGCACTAGACCCTCCTTTGAGCCTACACGCACTACGTGCAGTGGCGGACTGGCCATAGGTTGGGATGCGGGAAACCCTGCCGGCGCCCACCCTATCCGGCGCCCCCCAAGGCGTGTAGGCGCCCTCTAAGATAATTTTTTTAAACATTGTAAATGTTTTTAATATTAAACAAGAGAAAGCAGAAGGAATTTACTAAAATGGTACTCCGTATACATATTGTACTCCATAAGCTATTTGATCATAAACATATAACATCGTACATGAATTCCAAATTATACTTCCAAAGCAAATAAAAGTTTTGTGACGATTAATTTCTTTCTCGATCCAGGATTCGTAACTATGCAAGAAATAATTGTATAACAGAATTTTTTCTCATTATATAAAGCATCAGAAATGTATTGATTACCTGCGTTTATCAAATTATAAATATAGTTCAAAATTATTTCGTAAAACTTTAAACGTTGCAACATATTATTGTGTGAACGAAAGGATTTAAAATCCTTTTTTTTATAAATTAATACTATAAAGACACTCCCTAAAATTGTAATTATTTAAAAAATATATAGTATAAACAAAAAAATCCAATTATTTTCAAAAATTAATTATTATCTTCCTTATCTAGTTTCGATTTTTAACCTATATTCTGCTGGTAAAAATATCCGAAATGAAAGTGAAGGAATATTTAAAATAATTGAATGTATTAAATTGAAGGAAAAAGAGGCAAAAAGTTTGAAGGTCTCATTCATGAGACAATTTTATTTCGAGAGAAAACGATTTTGAAAAGTTGGTGCTTTGACGGTTTTGTACCGTGCTATTCTTGCGACATCTCAAATTTGTAAAAAAAGCAATTAAATTATACGTTCATTTTGGTGTCATTTTTATTTACTGAAGCAATTTTTATTAATAATTAAATCGGATAATTGTACAAAACTGATATTTAGAAATAATTATTCATAGTAAAAAAATATTTGGATGAATATATTAGGTTGAAAATAATTTTGTTGATAACTCATTATGAAATAAAAAAAATCTCTGTATTAAAATATTAGTACTTACTCAGTACTTCTCAGTACTAAGATTTATTAAAATAGAGATTTTGTTATTTCATAGAGTTATTAAAGAAATTAATCTTTAACATAATGGCTTCATGTAAATATTATTTACTTTGGCCAATTATTCTTGAATATAATGTTTTTACGATTCTTAGATTTAATTAATAATAAAACTAGCTTTGGAGAACAGAAATCACACCAAAATGAACGAATAAATTCAATTATTTTTTTTTATAAATTTGAAATACCGCGCGAATTTTGAAAGTTCTTAAGCGAATAATAGGGAGATTAACATTTTTTCGCATAATAATAGAAATAATATTTCGAGTCTCGTTCTTCGAGATTACATCGTAGTACCGCTACTTCGACCAGTTCCAACCACAAATTTAGAGAATAGATTCGATAAACCCGCAGCTTCCCGTGCCTTGTTTCTTCCGTGCGCCCTGGTTGTCACTCTCCATAACGTTCTTTGTGCTAGGCTGAGCCACATTTTAGAGATTTTATTATACGACAAAAAATTTATTTTCACTGAAGATTATTATAAACAAGAAGAAAAATCAGATTCGGAAAACCCTCTTTCAGCAAATATCAAGATGGGTAAAGGCAAAAAACGTAGTAAAGATCGGGAGGAGGAGAAAGATAGCGGCAAGCGTTTAAGGAGGTTAGAAAAGATTGTACAATGTTTAGCAGACACAATGCTCAAAACAACAGGAAAGGGTAACTTAATATTTAATCTTTTAGTTAAGTCTCAATTACACGAAGTCAGGTACTCAATGGGTATGAGTAATGACGGGCGTTTCAGACTGGTGAATTTTGCACGTAGGAGGCAATTACAACCAGTGCTGTAGATTTTCATCTGGCATTATCGGAAAAAAATTATTTTTTCTTGCAGATGAGAATCAAAATGCCCCTAATAAGGAAAATGTACCCGAGACTCCACGAAATAAAAAGATTCGAAAAAACGAATCGGCAGAATCTGCCAAACCTCATGACGACCCAGAGGCTCTCCTCGACGGACTCGCGTGTAAGGAGGGGGATCAGGAGGTGGCACCAGTGACGGTTGAGAAAGAGACAACGGATCCTAAGAGATTAGACGACAATATTGAAATGCTTCTAGGAAATGATCCGGAAGCTAAGAAAAAAGAACAAGTGGATTTATACGAAAGCTTGGTCTCGAGATGGTCCTCATGGTTGACGGACGGGTTACCTAAGGAAGTCAAGGCGAAGGTAATGGATAAATATCCACGTAAGGGAAATATTTCTCTTGAGGCACCAGAGTTGAACGAGGAGAATGTGTCAACCTTAAACGAAACGGGTGTCAAGAGAGATCAGCTCTTCGTCCTTGAGCAAAATCTAGCTTGTTCGACTTTGTCAGCGTTGGGGCAAAGTACCACAATGATACTGAATGATGAAGAAGAGCCGCTAGATCATCTGGAGTTACTAGAAAAATCAGCCGATGCAGGCCAACTGATAGCTCAGCTACATTTTCAGGTTTCTTCGGCCAGAAGAGCGTTTATCTGTCCAATTTTGACTAAATCTATGAAAAACCCGTTGCATACGACTAAACCAGGTTCTTTATTGTACGGAGAGAAGCTGACGGAAAAAAATTAAAGCCGCGAAATCGATGGAGAATATCGGCAAAGAAATCAAGGCCACGTCTCTTCCTTCAACCTCCTCCACCACCAAAGAAGCGACTAGACCATTCCCTGCACGCACTTTAAACTGGCGGGGCCAGAATACGAGACAGGCGGCTCGTATCAGAGCCCGAGACACTGTCAGCAGAGACCACCCCAAACAACTCAGTACAGCAGCAAGGGTATGAACAACAGTACCCCCAAGACAGCCAACAGGGGTCAACGGTCAACGTGGGCAGAGAAGAAGAAGTAAATAAAAAGGTGAGAGTAGTAGCAGGGCGACTAAGTCGTTTTCTCCCCGAATTGAAAAAGTTCACCAGTGATGTTTTTGTCTTAAATTGTGTGAAAGGATACGAAATTCATTTCCAGATCAAGCCACCGTAATCTCTAAGCTTTAATAAAGATTTGCAGTTTTCGTTAGAGGATGAAAGTTTTTTAGAAAAGGAAGTAAAAAATTTATTATCGATGGGAGAAATAGTTAAATGTAAAGCAGTAGTAGACCAATTCTTGTCCCCCTTTTTCCTAGTTCCGAAACCAGATGGATCTAAAAGATTCATATTGAACCTGAAATGTTTAAATCAATTTGTAACGACGTATCATTTTAAAATTGAAGATTTAAGGGTAGCCTTAAAGTTAATTTATCCAAATTACTTTTTATGTGATCTGGACTTAAGAGATGCTTATTTTCTAGTAAGCATTGGTCCAATCAGTCGTAAATTTTTGAGATTTAAATGCAAAGGTCAGATCTACGAATGTCAATGCATGCCTTTAGGACTCTGTACGAGTCCTTATGTATTCACGAAGTTATTAAAGCCAGTGCTCAATTATCCAAGAGAAAGAGGGTGGCTATCGACAGCATATTTAGATGACATTTTATGTATCGGTAGGTCACTGACCGAATTCCGAGAAAATGTAGCTATTACGAGAGAAATTTTTAATAAATTAGGCTTTATCGTGAATGAAGAAAAAAGCAAACAAGAACGAGAACAGATGTGTAAGTATTTGGAGTTTTTTATAAATTCTAGTGACATGACACTGTCTTTACCAGAGGAAAAGAAGATGAAATTAAATAATACTATTCGGGAATTTATAAACAAAGATTCCTGCTCGATTAGAGAAATGGCTGGTTTAATTGGAGTATTAGTTGCAGCGTGTCCAGGAATCCCCATATGGGATATTATATACGAAGCTCTTAGAAAGAGAAAAGTTCAAGGCATTAATACTAAATTATCAAGATTTTGACAGAAGAATGATAATTCATTCCTGCGTGAAAAACGAACTTAGTTGGTGGTTAAATAGTATTTCTTCAGCAAAAAACTCCGATTAGATCACTTAATTATAAATTAGAGATTTTTTCGGATGCGTCGCTGACGGGATGGTGCGCTCATTGTAACGGAGAAAATGCTCACGGATTCTGGTCACAAACGAGAAAAAACTCCATACTAATCACCTGGAAATTATAGCAGCCTTTTTAGCGCTTCAGTGTTTAGCTAAGGAATACGAAAATTGTGAAATTTTACTTAGAATCGATAACCCCACGGCAATTTCATACATTAATCATATGGGGGGAGTGCAGTATGTAGAACTTAATAAACGAGCAAGAGAAATTTGGACCTGGTGCGAAAGAAGAAAGTTTTGGATCTTTGCTTCCTACATCCCCTCACGGGAAAACATGGATCCAGACAGGCAGTCTAGAAGATTCAATGTGGATACCGAAAGGGAATTAGCGAATCGGTTTTTCCAAGACATAGTAAAAAAGTGGGGTCTACCAGATATTGACCTATTCGCTGTAAGGAACAATGCAAAGACTAAACTTTTTTGCTCCTGCAGCGAGATGTAGAAGCTCGATACATAGATGCATTCACGGTAAACTGGAGTCATCCGCTGGCAAAACACCTTACCCTGGTTGCAGGGAGGCTCTCCGGCGATCATTTCAGCAGAAATTAGTGCCAGAGGAAGCAGTAGAGATTTTTATTTCATCGTTATCAGAATCCACAATCAAACAATATAATTCAGCCCTTAAAAATTGGTGGGAATATTGCCAGAGTATCGATAGAGACCCTCTACAACCAAATGTCCACCTAGTACTAAAATAATTCACCTTTTGTTTTAAACAAGGTGCTTCACATGGAACGCTAAACTCTGAAAGATCCGCTATTAATTTGATAAGTGCGGTGGATCTTGGCAGCGATTATTTGATCAGTCGTTTTTTCAAAGGGGTTTTTAAAAACAGACCACCGAGACCTAAATATGACTCAACCTGGAACACCGACACGGTTTTAAACTGGGCAGAAGCGCTCGAACCTCTGAATTCCTTAGAGTTAAAATCGCTCACCTTCAAATTAGTATGTTTGCTAGTATTAGCTACAGCACATAGGGTACAGACATTGTCACTAATTAAAATAAGTGGCGTCGTGGTATCAAAGGATAGTGTAACCATAAGGATAAAGGATCAAATTAAAACGTAGCGAGTTGAAGCACCTCAGCTATCTTTTATCTTACCTTTCTTTGACGAGCGCAAAAGCGCTTGCGTTGCTACAGTGCTACTGAGCTATTTGGAGAGAACCAAAGTTCTAAGAGGAAGCGAGGACTATATGTTTATAACCTTCAAGAGACCCTATCATAGGGCTACGTCAAGTCGATAAGTCGATGGATGAAATGCTGTCTAGTAGAATCGGGTATAGACCAAAAATATACAGCTCACAGCACGAGACACGCAGCTACATCAGCGGCGGAATCGAAGGGTTTGGACGTGAAAATCATAAAAAGCGCGACAGGATGGTCAGCGAATTTACAGGTGTTTGCAAAATTTTACAAACGACCAATAGAACCAAGAAAGGAGTCATTCGTTGAAGCTCTGTTTTCTCAACAAAATTAATAGATGGATGAAATTCGGATACAACTATTATGTAATTAAGCTCAATCTAAGTTCCTGGAGATTAATATATTTAATAATATAAACAATAAGTTGAAGAATTAAGTCATTATGCTCTGAACAATGTAACCTCGAAGAACGAGACTCGAAATATAATTCAAAATCAAACGAACTTACCTCAAGTTAAGTTCGATTGTAATTATATAAGAGCCTCATTCGAGATGATTACGTCCCTCTCGCTTTTTATTCTTTAAAAGTTACTTCCCACCCTAAAAAAAAATAGGACTTATTTCCATAATTTCGAAAAAGCTTTAAACTGTATGAAGAGTGACAGCCAGGACGCATGGAAGAAACAAGGCACGGGAAGCCGCGGGTTTTTCGAATCTATTCTCTAAATTTGTGGTTAGGACTGGTCGAAGTAGCGGTACTACGATGTAATCATCTCGAACGAGACTCTTATATAATTACAATCGAACTTCACTTGAGGTAAGTTCGTTTGATTTTAAATTATTGCACGTTTTCGAGTATATACTACTCTTATGTTGTAGACAATATGTCTATTAATAAAAATTAAAAACATCATTATAAAAGTGGCCCAAAAAATAATGTTTTTTTTTTCGCTTTCCAGGAAGGCGCCCCTACATATCGACTTCCCGCGGGCGCCTCAAGGTACCCAGTCCGCCACTGACTACGTATAGCTAAATAAAAATAACCATTTATTACTTATTAGCGAAAATAAAATAATAATAATATCGATGATATAAATATCAAGAATATTCGCAATTATTTCTTAGATAATATTCTAATTGTATCGCTAACGCATAGTACATTGAAAAATCTGCAAGTACCAAGGATCGAACCCAAGTTTGCACGCAAGCACCCAGTTTATTTACCAAACGCCTAACGCCCTAACCGATTGAGCATGTTAGGATGTCTGCGATAAAAATGAATAGCACTTGCTCAATACTATTTGTGTCGTTTAATATTCGACACGCAAATAGTAATATTTCTCTAGGGAAATACTTCAGAAACTCTCAATTGATATTGTTCAGTAACAAAAATTATTAATCCATTAAAAACAGTCGTATTGTTCCTTGAAAAAAAGATTTTTCTACGAAATCATGTTGAAAACAGATTACCGTAATAATCTAATACAAAATTTAAGAATAATCGGTAAATTTAAAGTATTAAAATTGTTAAATATATGATTAAATTATTTTATGAGACAATGAATACCAAAATGACTGTAAAATATGCACCATTAAATCAATTATTCATAAAAACGTTTATAATAACGTAGTGATTGACAATATTGAGTCATTTTCCATGATGAATATTCTTATACAAATTTTCAGCATTTTCGGTTAAGAGAAAATATGTTTGAAAATAGTTTGAGCGCGCCTAGGGCGCGCGGCTAATGTATCTCGCGCTTCGCGGTCGATAATACATATACCTCGCCCTACGCGCTCGGTTTTTTT
>CAKNWT010319183.1:0-12078 GCA_932066315.1 Andricus coriarius
TTTTTTAATATTTCTTCCTTTATTTAGTTACACGAGGAGGTTCGTCATTTTGGTAAGTTTAGTAAAGTATATTCTCACCACGTTACATTTACATTATTTTCTATTCTTCGTAATGATTGAAATAAAAAATGTAAACTTTTGCGTAAGATTCTTAAAAGCATAACCTCTACGAAATCATGAAATATTTATCAATAATGTATCGATTTTTTTTTTCAGCACAATGGATTATTCTTTCGCAGGAGTAAGTTGTTGAATATTTTGAGCACTGTAATAGTATTATGCACAAAATCAGTTTTAATGAAATTATGTTTTTAATTACAGACGTTGGACATGCTTTATTGTGAGCTGTGCACAAAAAATGGTTCTTCAGGATTGTGACAAGCACAAATACTTTGAAGGAATATACTACGAAGACATAGAAGTAGTGGGAAATGTTATCAGAAGTAAAAACATCGATAGCGAAGAAAGCAATGTGGAATTTTTACAAGAATATGGGGAAGTATGTATTAAATTGAAAAATGTCTTGAAAACAGTCCTAAACATTTAACATTTTCCGTATTTCTAATTCCTTCTTTCTTGTAGCAGATTTTACAGTTAGAAAAAGAAAATGGCAAAAGATCAAATACGAGTCCCACGGTTAAATTCTTTACACAAAGCAAAATTAAGAAAAAAAACATACATTTCATGATTTCGAAGAGGTTATGTTTGTAAGAATCTTACGCAAAAGTTTACATTGTTTATTTCAATCATTACGAAGAATAGCAAATAATGTAAATGTAAAGTGGTGAGAATATACTTCACTAAACTTACCCAAATGACGAACCACCTCGTGCAAATAAATAAAGGAAGAGATATTAAAAGACCCCGACAAAACTGAGAATACGAAGATGACATGATACCCCAGTGGACACAAAATTTGGCGACGTCTTTACGACATCGTTACGGCATCTTCACGACAAATTTACGACATCCTATGTCCATGTCGTTAAGGTGTCTTTACGATACCGTAAAGACGTCGTACGATCTGACGATGTCTTTACGATATCGTAGAGACACCTTAACGACATGGACATAAGATGTCGTAAAGACGTCGTCAAATTTGGTGCCCAATGGGTCGTTCCGATGTCACATTTAAATCACACTCTAAAATATTACTCATTTGATCTCTGGATCATTCATTTTTTATACAAAATATTATAGAAATTATCTCTATCTATTTCATTTCACAATTTAATTGCAAAAAAATTGTATTAATTTGTATTGGTATTATACTAGAACGGTCTCGGGAAGCTGCCTGCCTGCCCCAGGCAGGCAGACAGAGGTGTGAAAGCGCCATTACAGTGTTTATATTTCAAGTGGGAAGGACTGTTTAAAAGAAGTCAGTTTTATCCTATTTTTTATAATTATTCATATTTAATTATGGATTTCCAAAACAATCCAAACGATTTCAAAACCACCCATCAAGGAATTTTTGGAAAGCATTAAAAGTACAGTGCAAGTGTGAAGTTAGCACACCATACTTGAAAAGCCGATAACTTTTTGGATTTTCACGTCCAAACGATAAAATTTGGTTTCCAAACAATTCTAAACGATTCCATATAAAAAAAACATCATTTTTAAAAAACGTAGTACTATCCTCACGGACGTAGTAAAATACGGCAATTCAATTTTGAGGTTAGGGCCGGGTTCCAACGCCCTCAATCGGACATATCATAAGATTATAAAAGAATTGAGAAAATTGGAAGCGTGATAATAAAGCTTGCATAATTTTTGTGAAGGCATAATTAAAGTTTCACAAAAATAATATTAATAATATTTAATAATTCCCTTCCTCCCCAAGAGTGAGACACGCGTACGCCGAAAGGGATATGGCTGAATGGTATAATAATAATTATATTAATAATACAAACCTTAAGAAAAGGTCGGAACGCCGGTCGCCAGGGTCTGTCTTCCATGTTCCGTATTAACTGCACAACAACAAAATAAACCAAATAAACAAAAGCGCAAACAACCCAAATACCAGCCAAATACGAATGGATCTGATCTGAACTGTCGAATGCCAAGGCTGCCCCCACCATTGCTACCATAGCCTTTGCGTAATTTTTCGTCTGCTCGAGTGCTCGGTCACTTCTAAAATTCTAAAATATGGCGGAATCAGAGATGAGGTGGTGAAATGATAAACTTTGATAACAACGCGATGAACGAAAAAGCTGGAAATACAATCTATGTTCTGATACCTTCGCCAAGATTTCCGACCTGAAAAGACATTTAAGTGTGCACTTTTTGGAAGTAAGTGAAAAAGAAAGAAAATCAGCAAGTGTTGCACGAAAACGTTAAGGATTTTCTGAAAAAATCCTACTCTTTAAATCTAAATCAAGAGCACGATATAATATTATGTAATTGATTCGTAGTCATACAAAATAACCAAGATTTGTCGTTAACCTTCATTTTTTCTAAGGTATAACTTCAGATTCAATTAGATATACCGTGAAGAATAAACCTAAGGAGACCAAAGTAATGTAACCGAAAATAAGCACATTTTTGTTGTATGAAAATGGTTACAATACTTCGCGAGTAACAATAAGTATATAACTTACCAGTTTTAAATCTTGTACGCTTACACATCACGGAACTAATGTCAAATTTTTACTTGAATATATAACAGTTTTTACATGGCTCAACAAATTGTTTAAACTATTTAGGAATTTTGTATTTTTGTTTGAGCCTTGAGGTTATATTTACACGGATCATGACGGCGGCCATCGATATGTGTGCCACACTAGCGCCGCGATCGAGAAGAACTAGCATTTCAATGCGTAAGTACATAGGACAGAAAAATGCTCGTTTTTAGTGAAGTCAGTGTACAGGACTTTGGTCTCCTCATGTCTATTCTCCATAAGATATACAATGGAATATAAAGGAATCTGAAGTTGCACCGTATAAAAAAAATGAAGGTCAACAACGAAGCTCGGACTTTTGGCTTCCAAAAATAATATTGCTCGAGTAAATATTTTGTATGAATAGTGAATACTCAGAACGTAGATAATATTTAATCGTGATCTTACACAAAAATGGCGAAATCTATAAAGCACTCAAAGCTTACCAACGACCGACGATGATGCGATTTTGAGGTTTTAAAAATGCACTTTGAAAATTTTCTAGACCCCGGAAGGGGTTCAGCAGTGGCGGTAGTGGAGGTAACCCTTGCGAAAAGAAATACCAATTTCATACCACTTTAAGACCAGTTTCAATCAACGTTTGGTCTTTTTCTGGTATGTACCCTTCAGCCTATACCTGCATTATTTTTACGGCATTGAAATAGACACCACTCTCTCTCTCTCTCTGAAATAAGGATAGCTGGCTGAAACAAAAGGACTGTCATCTTCTGGGGACCAGAAACGATCAGTTTAAGACCAACTTAAGACAAACCTATACCTGCCTATACTGTAGTCTTATTTGGTCTTTCTTTCCAAGAGGGAAGTCTCTGGTTTTTCGAAAAAAATCCGGTAACTGCTAACAAATGAGAGTAAAGTGGTGTAGCAATGACGTGAAGTACGCAGGAATATCTTGGAGGAGAAATGTAAATTTCTCATTGAAAATAAAAAAATCTGCAAACCTTTGCAGATATTTTAAAATCATCGCCCTTATTCGCAAAGACTCATTATTCTTAGATATCTAGATAGAGCACTCGGAGAGATTCAATGTACAAATTAATTAAAATAGAAATTATTCTATACAGCAGACTTTGAATTTAGTAACAATTTTTTGCAGAAAAAATTTGCAACAAAGAATCAAATATCTACATTACCGGCGCTTACTTTTTACAAGCTATTGTCTACATATAATGAGATATCGAGTTTCAACTTTTGAGAAGAAAATAGAAGGTACTCAACAATTTTATCTCGTCCACCGTGTTTGCATTTAGAAAAATATTAGTGTTCTATAAAGCGAGAATAAGGTGTACAATACGTACCTTATTTATACGATTCTACATAATGCGCCAGGATAACCCGCAAGGATGGAGTGGTGATTCCCTCTACTGCAAAAGTGTCTGCTTGCCCGATAGTTTGGGTACAACGAGGGTAAGACGCAGGGGATGGAATTCGCTAAAAGGAAAAGATAAATTTTTTACTTAGCACGACAATAATTCCGCCCATCTTGTTGATATGGCTCAAGGCTGTCGTATTGTCGATTCTCACTATGATTTCGCACGACCTAGAATTCACTGCAAAACATTTTAGAGCGCTGAAGGCAGCTGTAAGCCCTAAAAATTTATGATATCGCCTTTTTGGTCGACACTCCACTGGCCTCGTGTAGATCTTCCTTCACAAAAGGCGCCCCAGCCTGTCTTGGAAGCATCTGAAAAAATCTCGGAATATTTTTCACTCTGATTGGATTACAGATTGAAGGATCAGTTATATTCTTGATCCAATAATTTAGGTCTTCATGGAATTTCGTAGGTAAATGTGTAGACGTATCAAAGTCGTCTTTATTGGCTTTGAGTGCTAAGAACCTGCATCTTTCCAAGCTTGAAGTACGCTGAAACCAACATTTCAATAAGATAAGCCAGATCTTAGTCTCATCCACATTTGTTGCACATTCAGCTCTCGAATCTCTGAGGAGGAAATCGTTCAGGTATTTGACTGAAATAAAACCCTTAGATTTAAGATGAGCCGCCACTGGTTTAAAGATTTTGGTGAAAATGAATGAGGCCGAATACATCCCAGAGGGAAGGATTTTAAACTCGTAGAATTGCTGCTGAAATTGAAAACGAAGGTACTTCGTGTGGTCCGGGTACACAGGAACTAGGTAATAAGCGTCCTCCAGATCTATCGAAGCTAGGAAACAACATGGAGACCTAAGGCGAATTACGGTTTTCCAATCTTCTAATTTAAAATGATTTGTTACGATTTGTTGCAATAGCCCCTTTTCTCAAGTACTTATCAATCTGCTATAAACAATGTTTTTGTTCAGAGAATGATAATGCAGGTTCGGGCGATGAATCGTCGAAATATTTTAATCTTCATGCTACACTTACGTTTAACGACGATGGTATGGATTTTGCTTGCTTCTGTAACTGTTGTTGCTGCTGTTCTTTTGACTCCAAGATTTCACCGCCCCAGTCCTCTGAGTCAAGTTTGTATAATTCTTCTTAGCTGGAACCCGGGAGTTCAAATCCTTCGTGAAGTCTGATCTGGGCTGAGCGTAGGATCCTTTAACCTTTCCGAGACGCTTTTCTTTATTAGAGTCCTCAGTGCATGAGACATATTGCTGCCCTGGGCCACGAAATATTTTATGGTTTTTGATGCAGAAAGCAAGGCGTCAGCGCATAAACGTCCTGCGTCTCCGACTACATTGATCACGCAAATGACATCCAAGACCAAAGCGCCAGCCTCGTTCTTCTTTCCTGACATTAACTCCTGCAAAGCCAGACCAATGGCGCTCGAATTGACGCAATCTGTTCTTGGCTAATTTTTTGGTACTTGTGTTTCCTTATTGAAGAGGTTCCCAAGATTGCCCGGATTTCTAGATTCAGAATTGGGGACGAGAGCAAAGGACAATTATATGGCGTTGGGTATTTCTTGAAAAATTCTTCTTTCGTCTCCTTTGTCAACCCTTTTTGCACAATTATTGGCCATTGTTTCGCTAAAAACGAATGGAAAGGTGGACCTTTCACCTTTTGATCTAGAACATCGCCCAAGAGATCCACGATTTCGGGGTCAACAAGATCTTCTTTAATCCTTTCTGGCTCTTCAGGCAATTTTTCTATTGTTTCCGGGAACTTACGTGTTTGAGAAGGTCCTTTGAAGGCGAATGTTCAGTAGCACGCTTTTTGACTGTCGGTGAGCGAGATCGAGACCTTGCGGAACTCGAATAATTGGCGGTCGAACCTCTAGGGTATTGTTCACGACGACGATGACGCTCTGGCAAATACAGAAGATAGCGATGTTCTCTTTCCCTCGAGGTTCCTTGATATTCCGGAGAAAAATCACGCCTCTATCTTCTGTGGTGAGGATTCTCCTTCATTTAACCGGAAATTGAAATTGAGTGACGCGATTCCGAACTTCTATAGCGTGACGCGAGCAATTTGAGGTTACCCAGTGGGTGAAAAAGTTAAGCATGTCCTGGAGATGTCTTCGGGACATCCCTAATACGTCTTTTGGACATCCTAGGGATGCTCTTAAGACGTCGAATGCCAGTAAGAAAGATGTTCTGAGAACGTCCTATGTATTTAAAACGGCTTTAGGACATCTGTAGGATATTGGACGTCTTAGAGACGTTGATTGGACTGACATTGGACGTCCGAGGAACGTCCCAAGGGCGTTCTTAGGATGTTCATGCACAGAGAAAAATAGCTAGTCAGCCTGAGCATCTAGAATATTTATGATTAAATTAACTCTATTTTATTGCTGGTATAGATACAGCCATACAGGATGTCTGTTTTGGCCATCCGATTCTTGTTGCTTACGAAAGTAGACGCGCAGGCGCGATCAAGATGCGCCTGTTGTAAACTAAACAAAGTACACGTATTATATTATAAATATACTTGTAATTTTTCAACCAACGATCATATGGTTAAATCAACATTATTATTTCTATCAGCGCAGGAAGTTTAGTTTGATTATACTGGAATGTTAACTTAATCATATCAGGGGGTCAACTTTATCATCTTTTGTCCTTCTTCTACCTACATATATATTCCTTAGAGTAAGAGAGACAAGAGACGGAAACTAAATTTATAAATAAAACCTGAAAAACATGAAAATTGATATAAAATCGATCAATTCTGAAAGCATCTTTATTATTTTTTCTCAAGAGTAGGATGACTTGAGACATGATTGTATATGTATAAAAATTTTGACACCCTAATGTTTGACATATGTTTGAGATATAAACATATGGTTTAAACTAATTAAAAGTGTTGTAACCCAGATAGCAAAATGTCCGCATAGTGTCCGCATGGTGCGGGCGCAACGTGCGGATTAATCCGCACGTCGTGAGGGCAAGGTTTGAGACATATGTGTCAAAAATTGCGTCACATATGCGCCGTACGGCGTGGGGGCACGCGTGCGTTGGCATATTGTTCTCACGCAGTTACGCAATTAATCAAAGTTTTAAAAATCGCTTTTTGAGAAAAAAGTCGCTAAAAGTCGTTAAAAGTCGCTTTTTGAGAAAGGTTCCTGATTAAAAAATTATTTTTCACATTCTCAAGAAAAACAGATGTCATTTAATCTAAATGCGATGCACAACATTAATTGTTTCTGTCACTGTTTAGAATGCTGAAAATTAGTACAATGTCAATAAGAATGAGAAGGTAAAGAGGCATTTGTTTTTAATCAATAATTATTTTATTCTTTTTCTTATAAATAAATTATTATTTTTCAATTTGGCAATTTCAATCAGGAACAAGAAAAATATTTTGGTTAGATTGCAGAATATTTGACAATATTATAAAAGAAAATTAATTATTCCTCGAAATTTCATTTTTTACAACGCTTTACTCACTGTTTACAATTGAACCCTTATTGTAAGTGACATTTTCTTGACACATTGAAACAAAATTTTCTATCACTTTGTTTAGTGATTACTCATTTTTATAAACAAAATTACGCTACAAAACATGATAAATAATGTAAAAGTGTTATTGTACTTTAAGATAACCATAACAGAAGTCTCAAATAAATGTTACAGAATTTTTTTTAAATGCGCACGTCACTCTGACACTTTCACGGAATTAAGGTCGCATACCGTGTTCCACACATCGTGCAGACCGAGTGCGGGCACAGTGCGGATTTACGTACGATCTACAGATCGTGCAAGCATTATGTCGCTATACCTGCAGACACATTACACTCGTACGTCATGCAGCTAACGTGCGCCCGCACGCACTGTTATCTGAGAAAACACGGCAAACGTGACACCGAACATTAGTCGCTCCAAAAATGCGTTTTGGGGTGTCGGGTGTGTTCGCTCGGCGTTCGGTAGAGGTCAGCCACATCTGTTTGACATTCTGGAGTGTTGATTTGACTATACCAGAGATCTCTGACTATACTGATAGTGAGTCTGAATCACCTGTGGATATTCAAACAGACTATAAAATTATGATCTGCCTGACTATGAAGAAAAAATTGTGGATGGTACTTAAGACTATTTAGATTATTAAACTGACCATCGAAATTTTGAAACTTCAAGTTTGTCTATCCATTTTTCTCCGTGGGGTTTTGTGCCCACTGGGTAGTTTCGGTACGCGCGTATTGTTCTTGTAAAACTTGGATTTGAGCAAGTAACTGAGCTTTTGTTGGTGAACTCGATTGTTCTATGGCCTTTTGGGATGGCGGTTCGGCCATTCTTGCGAAATCACGAACACAAATTAATAAAAGTCTTAGAAAAAAGGATAACGCGTGCTGATCATAACCGCACAGAAAAACGTTTGAAGACCGGGTCATGGTAGTGGGCGGAGCCTCCGTATGGCGGGCAAAATATGAATTTCTTACATTTTTATCCTTTAAAATTTATGCTCATAACCGAGCAGCTATCGCTACAAGTGATCTTGAGGACAAGACACTCAAGTATAATATTTTATATTAGTATAATAATTAGTATTATTTATGTACTTAACTTTAAAGTTTCATATGTGAGACGGATATAAGAAAAGTTGTAATAAAATTGAACTATCTTCGAAAGTAAATTAATAATATTTAAGATATTCCAGCTTAAGATCTGTAATCATTCAAGATTAATATCTAGGATATTCAAGTTCAATATCTTAGATATTAAAAGCTCACCTTTCCTTTTTAGAATAATATCTAGAATATTTGAGTTCAATATCTTAGATATTGACAGCTGATATTTTCTTCTCAGATTAATAATTAAGAATTTTCGATTTTGAATTAGTTTAATTTGTGAAATTTAATGAAAAGACATTATTTGGAATTGATCTTGAAAATTCAAGACATTTTTTTTTTTTAGACATTGATTTAATTTTCCATTTTTATCACACTATACAAACTTCACTATTTACAAATATAATCTTAAATTCACAGCGAAAAACTAATTTTTTGTTATCAATAATCCATCAAAATGTTTAAAAACAATTTATTTTCCCAAAATTCAAGGAATTTCAAGTTTTGAATTTATTTAATTTATAAAATTAAATGAAGGGATATTTAATTTTATAAATTTCTATATAACCAATGTTATTTTAATTTTACACGCACTGAAAAAATTATTATTTAAAACTTCCATATTTGTCAAGAGCGACTCAGCCGTACCGACGTCTGTCGTGACAAGTCTAAAGTTTATCAAAATTTACAATTACTATATACATTTGCAGTATTAAAATTGAGTAGGTGTACCAATATTTAAAATTTTAAAATTATCATTGAATCTCAAACCAAAAGATTAATTTTCTACCAAAAGACTGGAATTTTCCACTAAAGAGATAAGTTTTCAAATGTTGGAGAAATTCTTCAGAATCTGGACTTTAAAATATTTTCCCAATGTTAAAAATGCAACTAACGCAGTGACATAGTACTCAATAAATAACTCTATTCAAGTATTTCCCCTCTCTAAATTGCGTTCTCATAATTTATCACTTTTATTTCGTAGATTTTTTCCTGAAAATTTTTAATTTTTAATTAAAGATTTCTGAAATATCAAGGATAATCATTCACAATACAAAAAAATGTGTTTTGTAGTAAATTTAGTGAAACTCAGTCAAAAATGTTGTCATAAAAAACTGCTAATCAACAAAGTAAAAGTTTCTGATTAATTATGATATATTTGTAAAAATTAATTAAAATTAAAAGATCTTAGTGAAAACCCCTAAAATATAAAATAGAGAGTTAATCAATTAAAATTCTTTTTTTTTTAACAAAGCAATTTTTCACTAAAAGCATCATATAAATGTTTATTACTTGAGACTGCAGAGCCGAATTAAGGCAACTAGGGGCCTAGATGTACATTATTTTGGGGCCCCCTGCGACAAATTTCTTGTAAAAGGCATACAATAAAATAAATGATGAAAAAATGATGTTCATAAAAATAATTAAATAAATTTTTCGTATTTTCCTGATTTTGAAAAATTACATTTATTATTGCACTCGGAACTAATAATGTGTATTATACGTTCATACATCTAAGAAACACATTCTTTCGCACTTTTGGGTTTGCGAATTCTTTTATTAAATCTTCAAAAGATAATGACTTTAGACAATCTATCTCGATTGCCAATAAACTGAGACCAGTTAATCTGTTATCTCCCATAGTTGAACGCCCAGTTGAAAATTCCTGTACAGGAACCTGACAGGTTCCTTTGGAGGTTCCTGCACAGGTTCCTGGTAAACCGGTTCCTGCCGCGGATCCTGCGAGAGAACTTGCGCACGTTCCTGTAGAGGAATCTGGGTATTCAAAATTCAAATACATGTACAGGTTCCTCCATTATCGTGGATGTTGCTGCAAGAAATTCCCTAGGGAGGATCCTATACAGGTTCCTGTACAAGCTGGACACATTTTCAAAAAGTATCTATGAAGGGTCCTGCACAGATCCTTGAGCAGGTGGGACACTCGCAAAAATATCTCTGAAGGATCCTGTGCTACTTATGTCGCACAAGAATATTCCTGTACAGGAACCTGTAAAGGATCCTGTGTAGTTTTACTGAAGCATGGCGATACTGAGGAACCTTTCAAGGGTCCTTCACAGGTTCTCTTGCTGCTGCGTGCTGTGCATAATCGTGTACAGGATCCTAGGGAGGATCCTTTACTGATTCCTGTGTAGTTCATCCCAATTTATCCCCCTTTGCTTAATTTAAAATAAAGACCCCTCTTCTCTAAGGTCAGCCCCACCCACCCAACCCCCAAAAAAATTCCTGGCTACGCCGCCCTCGGCATGCAGATATCTTGCCAGTTGACGTCACAACAACTTTCGCTGTCCATCCGCATTGCACATGCGAAGCACCAGCTAACTTCACTTCGTTGATTTCTAAGGGTTGCTGAGGGAAAAAAAAGGGACAAAATGCATGGACAAAGCTTTATTTTTGTAATATCTTTCTAATGAATGATGATTATTATCATTTTATTAATTCATAAAATAGACCTTAAAAAATAAAAACTATTTTTCCCCCACACTTATACAGAAAAAATGAGTTTTCACGAGGATATTAGCAAAATAGGGCAAAAATGGATCGAATCCCATGCATTTGGTCCCTTGTTTTTCCCCCAGCAATTAACGAAGTGAAGTTAGCTGACGGTTGAAGTGAAAATACTTAAGGAGGAACATGCGCAACTTTTAAGTCAGGTGAGTGCTTCTGATAATATACCTAAATAGACTGATATAAAATACATAATTATTATCGAAAAATTCTTTAGTTTAATGAGATTCAAATTAGTGCAAAATTTTAAAAATCAATTGCAAAATGATTGAAGAATTTACAAAATAAAATTGAAAAGTGCAGTCCTACCAACCCAGAAAAGTTAAAAAAATATTACATTAACCCTCTGCCTGGTCATTTGACCGTTATCGTCAAAAATCGTCAAATGAGGCATGTAGAAAGGGAACAACCAATAGTAGTGCTCATTTACGTAATGTGATATGTGTAAGTGCGACAGAGCTGTATCATATAGCTATTTCGAGGGTCACAAGTGCCCGTCGATAGAAAATTTTTAAATAATAAGTAAATTATTATTTAAAAACACTAAAAATGAAGTATCAATACTAAAGTTGAAGAATATTCAAGAAAATTGTTCAAAATTTGATAAAAAGTGACAGGTTTATGATAAGAAAACCATCATGTGGAACATAACCTCAAGAAGGAAACGTCAAATTGAACAAAATACTTTTGAGTGGAAGAATTGTTCGAAATTCATTTAACTTACATTTAATTTTAGGTGACAGTGTGTATTAAAACGATCATTCGCGAGATTTCATGCAATTTTCGCGCCAAAAAGGTCTTTTCATCTTCTGCAATAGTAGGAAGGAGAAGTTATGTTTTCGTAACAGGTCGACAGGTAAGGAAGAAAATCATACAAAAACTTTAGAATTTTCTAATTTTTAATTTACTATCCTTCTTAAATTATTTA
>CAKNWT010319185.1:4395-16582 GCA_932066315.1 Andricus coriarius
TTCAAATCAAAAAGATCAGTTTTCAATTATGAATATCAATATTCAACCAAAAATTGCATAGTTGAATTTTTAGTTAGAAATTAATTTTTAGAGAAAAAAATATGAATTTTCAACAAAACAGTTACATTCTCAACCAAAAGATATTAATTTTTCACCAAACAGTTGCAGATTTCAACAAAAAGGATAAAATTTTGACCAAATAAATTCATTCTCAAAACTAAATAGACAAATTTTCAACTTAGGAAGATTAATTTTCTAGCAAAAAGGACAAATATTTAAACAAATATTTCTATTTTAACTGGAAAAGATCAATTTTCAATTTAAAATATCGATTTCCAATAAAAACGGTATAGTTCAAATTTTAGTTTTAAAAAATTGATTCTTAATTTTAAAAATATGAATTTTCAATAAAGTAGTTAAATCCTTAGCTAAAACAGATTAATTTTTTTTTTCAAGCTAAAAAATTAATTTTGAACGAAAAAACACGAATTTCCAACAAAATAGTTGCATCAAAATAGTACCAAAGAGATGAATCTTCAAAAAAAAAGAATTTGTAATAAAATAGTTAAGTTTTTAACCAAGTAGTTCAATTTAAACAAAAATTAATTTAAAAAACAATTTGACCTTTCAACCAAAAAAGATTTTAATTTCACATAAAAAAGAGATGAATTCAACCAAAAAAACAGAATTTTTAACAAAATAACTTAATCCTTAACCGTAACAGATCAATTTTTTATAATATAGTTCCATGTTTATACAATCTGTTTATAATAATATCAATTATTAATTTATGACATTTCTTAATACCATATAACATATTTATAACGTGTTGCAGTAATTTCAGATAAAAAAGATTTTTTTCCGATACGAAAATATCACATTTTGAGTATTTGTTTAGAACAATAGAAAATATTTATTTATAGATTTTTCGTTAGTTGATAACTCTCAAATACCGAACCACAGCAATTATGATCGAGAAATATTTGTTTCCCGCGCACAAATCTGAGACTTATGTAATTATACACAAAATTTGTTTATAACAATTAAATTAATTATTAAATTGATTATTTATGTTTCTTAAGTGCAAAGGAATTCATTTTAATGTACTTTTCTTCTTCACGCAACTTTTTTTAAAGATAAAAATAAAAAATCAACCTGAAAGAATATCTGCGGAATTTAATCAGCTTTGATTTTATTTTAAATTCGTCCATATCGGACAAAAATCGTGACATGTAAACTGATTTGGCCAAAAAAAATCAAGTTTTGTCCCACTGTCCGGCGCTCAGTGATGCCTCGCTATGATCAGATTTTGGTCCTTCTCCAACGTCCGCGCTCATAACAAAAAATTAAGGCAAAAATTCAAAAACACTTAAGCGAAAATTAAAATCTTACAGATTTTTCAAGTCGAAAATTCTACCTTTAAAGGCTTTCAGCTTAAAATTCTACAATTTTATTTTATCCAGCTTGGTTTCACGTACCAGAAAGGTATCAAAATATCATCTTTGAAGCGATCAGAAACGTAAAAGTAGATTTTGACATAAATATTAAAAATACGATGCAGAGCGAGCACTCGACAGCTTCTCAATGCATTTTCGACCTAACTATATTTTATGCATCCGACATTTCTAGAATCGGAATTTCGATGGAAGTCGAACAAGGGTGTGTGTAATGTATATTTTTCTCGGTCCCCAGAGATTCGACATTTTCGTTTTGCCCCATATCTGAGATTCTTGGCGAATCTGCCCGTCTAAAACAGATGTAATTAATCTCTCGGTGAAGATCAATTGAGTGAAAGAAGCTTCCGTTTCTTGAAGAACTCGCGAGATTAATCGATCACTTTTATCGGAAAAGATACGAATTGAACAGCCACTGCAGGGATGAAATATTCCCTGATTTACTTCCTTTTTTATGACTTATCGAATCATTGATTAGGTAGTCTTCTTCTTCTTCTTTATTTATAATGTGTCCCCTTAGAGCAATCATATCTTATTTTACTTAAATTTGACACTCCATCATTCTTTTTTAACTCCTCTAGCTTTTTCTACCTTCTTCATATATTCCTTTCTCACTCCCTCCTCCTCTAGAATTTTCTTAACATTTTCTTGCCATCCTCCCCTCTGCTCCTTTCTTTTTCTCCTCCTTTCCTTTCCACTCATGCTTTTTACGCTCTCTCCTCGACACTCCATCATTCTTCTTTAACTCCTCTAGCCCTTTCCACCTCCTTCATATATTGTTCTCTCAGTCCCTCCTCCTCTAGAATTGTCTTAACATTATCTTATAATCCTCCTCTCTACTCCTTTCCTCCTTTCCTTTTCACTCATGCTATGTACGCTCTCTCTCCGACACTTCATCATCCTTCTTTAACTCCTCTAGCTTTTTCTAGCTCCTTCATATATTCTTCTCTCAGTCCTTCCTCCTCTAGAATGTTCTTAACATTATCTTTTCATCCTTCCAACTCCTCCTCTCCTCTCATACTACTATCCGATATATGCCTTATGTATCCTTCACTCATTAACATACTGTGAATTTTCTCTGCTCTTCCCTCTCCCAATAAATTTGATTCTTTTACATTATTTCCTGATATTCATCTAGCTATTTTTTCCCACCTCTTTTCCCCCCATCGTCTTTTCAGAAATTGTGGCGATCCATCTCTTTTTATCACCTTATATCATGTATTGGACTTTGATTCACTTTCCTCATTTATCTATTACCTGCTTTTCTCTATCTCTTCATTCCACTTCTTCATAGTCTATATTTCTTTCTTCTCCTTACGACCTCTAAAAGACTGTCTACGCTCTCTCCTCGTCACTCCATCCTTCTTCTTTAACTCCTCTAGCTTTTTCTACCTCCTTCATATATTCTTCTCTCCGTCCCTCCTCCTCTAGAATTTTATTAACATTATCTTGTCATCCTCCCCTCTCCTCCTATGCTTTTTTCGGTTTCTCCTCCTTTTCCTTCCGCTCATGCTTTGTACGCTCTCTCCTCGACACTCCATCATTCTTCTTTAACTCTTCTAGCTTTTCCCACCTTCTCCATATATTCTTCTCTCAGTCCCTCCTCCTCTAAAATTTTCTTAATATTATGTTGTCATCCTCTCCTCTCATCTTTTCCTCTCATACAACCGTCTGATACATGCCTTATTTATCATTTACCCAATAACATACTGCGCATTTTCTCTGCTCATTCTTCTCCCAATACATTTATTCTTTTACTTCATTTCCTGGTATTCATCTAGCTCTTTTTTTCCATCTCTCTTACCCCTATTGTCTTCGCCTTACGACCTCTAAAATACTCTCTTCTTTCTTCATCAAATCTCGATAAATCTACGGACCACTTTCCTTTTTCTTCCACCTCTTTGTAACACTTTATCACTAACTCTCCCCCCTTTCCGAACTTTAGTTTCTCTTCAAATTGTCACGTCCTCTTTTCCACCCTGGTTCATAATTTAACCCTTTGAGCCTCTTCTCTTACCGGAGTTCTTCAGTCTACCCCTAATGACCATCTAATGTATCTCTCTTGTAACCTCTCTATCTCCTTGCGCCTTATGAAGGCAAGGGAGAAATATAGGAAAACGATTTAAAAAATGAGATATATGTGAAGGAAAAGTGGGGAATCGATTGAGAAATTCATTGAAAGGGAAAGAGAAGAGAGGGGCAGCAGAGAAGACAAGAAAGAAATTGGGTCAAGCCTTAAAAATCTGAAAATGATAAGGTCACTGCCGAAGGAAGATAGGTTCATAAGGAATAGCGAAAATAATAAGGATAAAAAAGAAAACATAGCTGAGGCTAGGGGTCCGATAGAAGAAGAAGAAAGGAACGAAGAAATGAAGAAAAAAATTAGGCGTTCGTCTGATTTTAAGAAAGAAATTGAATCTGAATGAGTCAAGAAGAGTTTGGAAAGAAGGATGCAGAGTTTGAAAAAAAAACTAGTAAATTAAAATTGAATTGAATTGAAAACAAGAGTGGATGAAGTACTAAAGAGCATAGTTGCGAAGGTAGTGGTAGAGGAAGTAAGAAGTGCATGAAAGGTAGGGGTAAAAGGAGAGCAAATAGTGCTGTAAAATTAAATAAGACGGAGCATAAATAGGAAGGGATGACAAAGAAAAGGACGTTATACGGATGTATAATATGAAGTAGTCAAGAAAAATAGCAGGAGGGGAAAAAAAGAAGGAAAAAGGACGTAAGTTAATTATAGGATAATACAGATAGAATTCATATAGGAGAATTGGGATGAAGAAAGGGAAGAGCTAGTAAAATGTGAGAGGACGAAAGAGCGGACGAGAAAGAAATGGAAGGAAATTAAGAAACAGTGGGAAGAAAAAACAGATAAGAAATGAAAAAGGGAAGAATGGAGAATTTGTTACTGGAATCGATCTGACGTAGAAAGGAAGAGAGTTTATAAAAAATGTGGAGCAATAGGAAATTCTGGTGATAATCGAGACGTGGCTAGATGGAAGAGAATAAGAGAGAGTAAAGGAAAGACTACCGAGAGAATGCTGGTGGTAGGTACTAGAAGCAAAAAGAAAAAATAAAGACAAAGAATTGGCAGAAATAGGGAAGCTAGAAATAGTGATGAGAATAACGAAAGATTTAATGGTGCAGAAAAAGTATGGAATGGTTGCAAAGAACAAAATGTAGAATTAGCGGAAGAAGAGACAGGGATAGGACAGGAGAGTTGCAAGATAGTAGGGGTGTATATAAATCGGGATATGAAGGGGAAAATAATAAAAGAAAAGGAAAAAGAGGTGAAACTAATCATAGGAGAAGAACAGGAGAAAGAGGAGGTAAAAATAGGGAGAAGAAGGGGAGGGAACTGGGAGGAATTCAAAAGACAAGGTAGTGAATAGAGAGGGAAGGAATTTTTTGAATAGATTAGATGAGTTGGTAAGGAGACTGGAGATAGGGAAAAGTAGGGAAAGGGAATTGGTCAGCAGAAGGAATAGAAGAATTTATGAAAAAATGAAGATAATGAAAATGGGAGAGGGAAATATAACCGAGAAGAAAAAAATAATGGTAGGAAAAGTAAAAACAATATTAGAGGATACGGTTAAGAAAGAAATCAGTAAAGGTGAAAAAAAATTGCTGGGATGTGGTAGTCAAATGTTTCTCTTCCTCATGGAATAACTTTTACGACTATTTTTGAAGAATATTTTTTTACTAGAATAAAAGAGAATGTAAATTTTGAAAGAAGGTTCGAAAACGAGTTGATCTTTGGTCAAATACTTTGAAAGAAAGTCAGTTTGTTACCCAAGAGTATTTGAACCAATAGAGTTTCTTTCGATCTTCCGTTTGCTTTTCACGATTTTGTATTCTAGAGGGGAACACTAGTCAACGATCTGTACCTACAATCCAAGCAAGACGTGACTTGGGCTTATAGCCAGTCTCTTTCTACTGAACGATTTTGATTTTATGATCCCATACTACCACGTATTATCTTGGATCTAGTATCAAAGCTGCTCAATCAGAAAAATTTTTAAATTAGGATTTCTTAAAAATCCGAATGCACTACTTTGATTTTTCTCTAAAAATTTATTTGTTTTGCTTTAGAGATAAAAATAGAATTACAGCAGAATATTTGAATTTAATTTTTCTATTATTTTATTTTATAAAAAATTTCGAAGCATTCATAAATTATTTAAAAATTTTCTTGCAATTGGAAATATTACCAGGTATTTAAAAAAATTCCGGAGAATTGTCCATAGAGTTTAATAATTCGAAGATTTTTCAAAGGATTTTAGGGTTTTTTAAAACATCCAAGGAATTTTAAACATCTTCAAACAGTTTTAAGAGATATCAAAGGATTACAAATATTGTAGGGTATTTTAAAAGATTCCAAGGCGTATTCGAATATTGAAAAAAATTTCATGGAGTTTTAAAGAATTTACTATAATTTCGAAAATCAGATTTCATGACATTTCAAGGAATTTTATTATATTTAATTACATTTAAAAAAAATTTAAGTAATTTTCAAGAGCACTACAAAGTTTCAAGGGATTTCAAAAGGTTTTAAAGGATTTCGAATACTTTAAAGCATTTCGAAAGATTCCAAGAATTGTTCAGAGATTTTAACATTTCCAGGGAATTTCAAAAGATTTTAAAAGATTTCAAAAAGTTTGAAATATAATATAAAAGATTATTATGAAATATTCTAAAAAAATGTATATTTATTTTAACAATTTGAAGTGATTTCAAAAGAATTGAAAGATTTCAGGGTATTTTTAAAAATTCCAAGTTTTAACATTTTCAAGGGATTTCAAAACACTTCAAAGGGTTTTAAATATTGTAGGGAATTTAAAAGATGCTATGAAACTTTCAATTGATTTTAATATATTAATGGGATTTGAAAGGTTTTAAAATGTTTTAGGGTATTTAAAAATATTTCAAGGCATTCTGAAGATTTAAAAATTTTCAAAGAATTTCTGAGGCTTTTAATGATTTTCATGGGGCTTAACCATTTTTATGGGGTTTTAAGGAATTTAATGAAATTTCGATGATCAGATTTCATAGAGTTTACGGAATTTTATAAAAATTTTATAAAATTTATTTCAGGGTATTTTAAAAGATTCCAAGATATTTTTAAGAGCTTCACAAATTTTAAAGGGATTTCAAAAGATTTCAAAGGATTGTAAATATTTTAGGTAATGTAAAAATATTCAATGGAGTTTTTAAATTATTTCAATAATTTGATGGGATTTAAAAAGATTCGAAATATTTTACGGCATTTAAAAAAATGCCAAAGAATTTTTAAGAGCTTTAAAAAATTTAAAGGAATTTCACAACAACAAAAAAAAAGATTTTGATGTATCTTAGGGTATTTTTAATAGATTTTAATCATTTGAAGTAGTCCTAAAGAATTTCAGGATATTTTTAAAAAGTCGAAGTAAATTTCAAGAGGTCAATAAAATTTGAAGAGATTTAAAAATATTTCTTAGAATCTAAAATATTTTAAGGTATTTTAAAAGATTCCAAGGCACTTTCAACAGTTTTATAAATTTTTGAGGAATTTCAAAAGGTTTGAAATATTTTAGAGCATTTAGAAAAATTCCCAAGAATTTTTAAGAGTTCAAAAACATTTTAAGGAATTGCACCAAAAAAAAGAAGGATTTTGATATCTTAGGATATTTTGAATAGATTTCAGTAATTTAAGGTTGTTCCAAAGGATTTTAAGACATTTTAAAAGATTTCGAAGTATTTATAAATTATTCAAATTTTTTTTGAAATTTGAAATATTTTCGGGTCTTTAAAAATATTCTGGAGAATTGTCCATAGAGTTTAATAATTTGAAGGGATTTCAAAGGATTTTAGGGTATTTTAAAACCATCAAAGAATTTTAAAGATGTTCAAACAGTTTCGAGGGATATCAAAGGATTTAAAATAATGTAAGGTATTTAAAAATATTTTAAGCCATTTTTGAAAATTAAAAAAAAATCCATGCAGTTTTAAAGAACTTACTAGAATTTCGAAGATCAGATTTCATAAAATTTCAAGGAATTTTATAATATTTAATTTTCCAAGAAATGTGCAAGAGATTTTAACATTTACAAGGAATTTCAAAAAGATTCAAAAAGATTTCAAAAAGTTTGAAATATAATATAAAAGACTAGTATGAAATATTCGAAAAAAATTTATGTTTAATTCAATAATTTGAAGTGATTTCAAATGTCTTGAAATATTTTAAAATACCCTAAAATATTTCAAGACATTCTGAAGATTTGAAAATTTTCAAAGAATTTCTGAGGCTTTTAATTATTTTCAGGGGTTTCATTAATTTCTATGGGGTTTTAAGGAATTGACTAGAATGTCGATGATCAGATTTCATAGAGTTTTACGGGAATTTATAATATTTTATTGGATTTGAAATATTTTTACACTTTTTGAAAGATTCCATAAAATTTTCAATTTATTTTAGTAATTTAATGAGATTTTTAAGAATTTGAGATATTTTAGGGTATTTTAAAAGATTTCAAGCCATTTGCAAGAGCTTTACAAATTTTCAAGAGATTTAAAAAGATTTCAAAGGATATTAAAGATTTTAGGGATTTAAAAAATATTTAATTGAGTTTTTAAATGATTTCAATAATTTTCTGGGATTTTAAAGGATTCGAAATATTTTAGGGAATTTGGAAAAATAGCGAAGAATTTTTAAGAGCTTAAAAAAATTTAATGGAATTTCGCAAAAAAAAAGGATTTTGATTTATCTCAGAATATTTTTAATAGATTTCAATAATTTGTGGTTGCTTCAAAGGATTTTAGGATATTTTTAAAAAGTCGAAGTAATTTTCAAGAGGTCAACAAAGGTTTAAGAGAATTAAAAATGTTTCCTAAAATCTAAAATATTGTAGGGTATTTTAAAAGATTCCAAGGCACTTTCAACAGCTTTATAAATTTTTAAGAAATCGCAAAAGTTTTGAAATATTTTAGAGAATTTATAAAAATTCCAAAGAATTTCTAAGAGATTTAAAATTTTTTAAGGAATTTCACCAAAAAAAAGGATTTTGATGTATCTTAGGGTATTTTTAATAGATTTCAATAATTTGAGGTTCTTCCAAAGGATTTTAGGATATTTTTAAAAAGCCGAAGTAATTTTCAAGAGGTCAACAAAATTTCAAGAGATTTAAAATAATTTCATAGAATCTAAATTATTTTATTGAATTTTAAAAGATACCAAGGCACTTTCAATAGCTTTATAAATTTTTAAGGAATTTCAAAAGATTTCAGACGGTTTGAAATATTATAGGCAATTAAAAAAGATTCCATGAAATTTGTTTTCGATTTCAATAATTTAATCAGATTTTAAAGGATTTGAAATCTTTAAGGGTATTAAAAAAAATTGTAAGGCATTTTCAAGAAATTTAAAAATTTCAATGGATTTCTAAGGATCTTAGTGATTTTAAGAGATTTAAACAAGTTGCCTAATATTTTAATGAATTTTAAATAATTTGTTCACAAGAATTGAGAAATCGTTTAGAATTTCAAAGAATTGAACAAATTTTCAAAACAAAATATTTGCACTTTATTTAAATTCATTTCAAATTCACCCCGAATTCTTATAAATTTATCCTGAATTCTTTTCAAATATTTTCAAATGTTGGGAATTCTTTTAAATTTTTTAATTCACTTAAATTCTTTTAATTAACTCAATTCCACCCAATTCAGTGTATTTCTTTAGTTTTCATTTAACTCATCCTTAACTCTTTTAAACTCACCTTGAATTCTTTGTCTAAACTTACTGAATTCAAGAAATTTTTTTATATTTTTTAATTTTGTTTGATACACATGAATTTTTTTTAATTCGCCATTAATTTTACTGAAATCTATTACATTTTTTGGATTTTTCCCAATTAATATGAACTTTTTTGGCTTGAAGTTGAATTGTTTTATAGTCTTATAAATTCCTCCTGAATTCGTTTAAATTCACCTTGAATTCTTATAAATTTCATCGAATTCTATTTAATTAAAAATAATTATTAACATTATTAATTCACTTTCAGTAACTTTTTAGATCAGAAATTAGTCACTTTACGATTTAAATAGGTCATTTTTGTACTTTTTTCAAATAAAGTAGTCTACAACAACCCTAAGTATAATTAAATTAAAAAATGATAAATTAAAATTTCGAATTGTTCTAGTTCGTTTTTCAAATATTCTATATTAAAAACTTTGGAAGAGTAAAAAAGTCAGGAAAAATCAGAGAAAAATCAACGAATTTTGATAATAAAGTTTTGCAAAGAAAAAGTGGTTTTTTTTGTTAAAAAAAAACCCTAATTACTTTATTAAATTAAGTGCATAATTATCTTATATTAAAAATTCCTTACAAATATAATATTCTTACAAATATTATAATAATATAAATATGTTATGTAATGCAAAGCGAATTAAACTAACTAATAAGGTACACAGAATAAAAAATTGATTTTTTCTTTGATTTGCCCACATACATGATACTTATAATTACTATAATTACTTATAAGATAATGCTGTTTAAACCCTCTCTGATTTTAACGAACAAATTTCATTATTTCGTTTACCATCAGATAATTTAATTATTTTAATGAAGAAATAATTTTAACAATTAGTTTTATCAATCGGAGATACTAGATATGCTTCCGGATCGTTAGTCTTAATTAATACCCATCAACCTTATTTGATGGATTTTGGTGTTTGATTGAAGGAACCAATTCATTGATTGAAAGTGGAAATTCGTGGTGAATTTTCCAATAAAAGAAACAAAACACTCATTTGAGGCATGTCAGTTTGTCATTGCGTTGCTTTCATGTGATCAATCACATTTGGCACCCCTATTGTGAAACTCATTTCACTCTATTTAAGCAATTATGTTGCCATTTTACCTAATTAGATTCTTTGTTTTATTTCTCTTCCTGCTTTTATTAATCACTTAATAATTTTCTAATCACATTTGAAGTGCCATAGAAAACAATTTTTAAGGAGAGCAAAAAAGTTCTACAGTTCAAATTACTAAAACAAAAAAAGAAAGAAAAAGTACATTTGGGAGTTACTCCTAATTTTTTTGCTGAGATTTTTTTGTGAGAGGTCAGAGGTCAAATTCTAGATGTCAAATTCTAGATGTCAGAAGTCAGAGGTCAAAGGTCAGAGGTCGAAGCTCAAAGGTCAGAGGTCAAGGCTCAGAAGTCAGAGAATAAAGCTCAAAGGTCAACGCTCATAGATCAAAGCTTATAGGTCGAAGCTCAAAGGTCAGAGGTCAAGGCTCAGAAGTCAGAGAATAAAGCTCAAAGGTCAACGCTCATAGATCAAAGCTTGAAGGTCGAAGCTCAGAGGTCAAACCTCAGAGTTCAGAGGTCACATGTCAGAGGACAGAGGTCGGAGGTCAAGGATTACAGTCAATCCCCTCTTTTGCGTATTTTTCCTCTTTTTTGTCCCTTTTTATCCTATGTTTCTTAACATTTCCTATCATCCCTATATTTGAGAATTTGGTACATATTTTTTCTTTTTTCCCCCATTGTTTTCAAGCTGCGGTAAATTTTTAAAGAATTGTAAAAATCTTGCGGTCATTGATAAAGAAGATAGGCATTTTTAATAGAAAATTATTAGATTTAAAAGATTACAAATATTTAAACTTTTTCGGTTTTATCAGCTTTTTTTACCGGAAATTAACATTTTTAAACAAGAATTATTGTATTAGTTATTTATAACTTACATATTTCCTTTTTAAAAATCATTAGATTTTAAAGGTTTATAAAATTTGTTGCAATTTAATGTTACGTTTTCGGTTTACACAAAAAACACTGGTATTTTAAAACAAAAATCATTGTAGTTGGAACAAAATTTACGAAATTGTTTATTTTAAACCAAAATCATTAGATAAAGAAAATTTACAATTTCGAATAATTTTTAATTATACTATGTTAGCGTTTTTTGAAGATTTCCAAGAAAAAATTTAGAATCTTTTTAAGAATGACAGGTTTCAAGAGAATGAAAAACTTTTTCAAATAAAATTGAACAAGATTTCAAAACATTTCGAAAGATTTCCAAATTTGTCAGAAAAGTTTGTGGAGGATTTTAAGGCAATTTTTTCATTTTGCAGAATTTAACTTTTTTTTAAATGCTACTCATTTTAAAAGGTATTGAAAAGTTTTGAAAAAATTTCAAAAATAATTTAAACCTTGGAACGATTTCAAGAAATTTAAAACAAAATGTAGATTTTTAAAGATTTCGAAAAACGATGCTTTTTAGTAATTTTGAAAGGTTTCAAGAGAATGAAAGTTTTCTGTTAAGAATTTAAAAAGATTTCCAACAAAGTCGAAAAAAATATATAAAATGTTTGCTAGATTTAAGCAAAAAAATATGTTTGAAAAGATTTAAAAAATAATTTCCAACTTGAAGCAATTTCAAGAAAATGAAGAAAAAATGAAGAATTTTGAAAATTAAAAAAAGAGGTTTTTTAAACTTTTAAAAGGTTTCAAGACAATAAAAAAATTGTCTTAAAATTCCTGGGAAGATTTAAATAATGTTTTATTTTGTAAATTAATTTTAAGAGAACATTTAAAAGCAAAATTTTTCAATTTTGCAAGATTACAAAATTTTGGAAAAAATTCGTGTTAGTTATGGAAATTTTAAGTAGTTTTGCAAAGATTTCATAAAATTTAAAATAAAATCCATTTTTAAAGATCTCGAAGAACAAATTTTCTAAAGGTTCATAGGAAATTTAA
>CAKNWT010319186.1:0-23079 GCA_932066315.1 Andricus coriarius
CAAAATAAGGACCTCTCAATAATGAAAAAATTTCCGGTAAGATTAAATAATTCAATTTGAACATAAAAATCGTTCATTTGTAGTCTGTAAGTGTTGCTTTCTTCTTTACTTCCATTTTTGATAGCATTGTCGGCCTTCTCCACTTCCCTTTATTTTTATACTTTTTGACTCTTTCATTTTAACTAACTGGGACTTCTGCCGCCTTTTAATTTTTAAATTTTTTCTGAAATTAGTAGATATTTACGTGCACTCGGAGAATAAAATGCGCATTTACAATTCATGTAATTTTTTTGCATCCCGCTCCAACAGCCATAAGATTTTCAAGTTCCAAAATCACATATAACCCAGCTAACCTGTTGTTACTATCGTCAAAAGTTCCTAAATTATCACATGTTATGAGAGGAATTGTTCCGTGTATCTTAGTTTCCTAGCTGGTAGTTTTTTAGTTTAGAGTTTATTTAAGCCATGGGACAAGTCCCCTACAGGCAAATAGTATACTATTTTTCTTCATCCCCAGCCGAAAATACGAAGTGCCGTCGCGCCGCTGCTCTCGGTCAACTGAGCGGATGCATGGGATTCGGTTGCCTGCCCGACTTTTGCAAAGCTGAGGCGGAGCCGAGGTTTTGCTGGTCGGGGCGGGCATAAAAAACACATTTTTTACTTTTTCCTAATATTTCCTCCTCGTCCGCAAAATCTTCAGACGAGGAGTCGACCATTTTTGAAGTTTTGTGTCGACTTTTTATGCAAAAAAATCGCAATAACCTCAAACCATCGTTTTTGAGGTTGAACACACCGACGCTCTCTTTTTTCCCTTCACCTGTCAAGATAAATTTTTTTTGGAGGCTAAGTACACAATAACAGTGAGCGTTGCTACGTCAGCGAGCCACAAAAATCTTGCAGCCAATCAGAGATCGCGTTAACTCTAGAAGGCCGCAAAATCCACTGCTCCTGGACAGAAATGCAGCCGGGAAAACGTAGTTTCGGCTAGGGGACGAAGAAAAAGGTATTTAAATGAATAGGTACCTAAATTTTGTATTATATAACATATAGATATACAGGTTGTCTACGCTGGGGCTTACCAAAAATTATGCAACCTGTCTCACACGACAATGCTAACCTTATGGCCGTGTATGGCGGGTTGCATACTTTTTGGTAAGCCCCAGCGTGGACACCCTGTATATCTATGCTATAGCTTAATCTAAGACATTAGAATTGGGAATAATTTGGTAGTTCTAAGCAAAATACAATTGCTTAAATTAAATCAAATCAAAGTTAATTGAAATGAATATCAGTTTAATGTACATATAGTCGAAGCATTCGGAACGCATTGATCTTAGAGTAGAGATTGCTCAGTTAAGAGGTGCTAAAAAAGATACATTTTAAAAGTCGCCAAATTCTCCACATTAAGAATATTTTCAGGAAGAGGATTCCAGAATAACGCTGAAGGTATAGGAAAGAAGTTATTGTACATAGCAGTTCTGAAAGGATTAATGTAAAGTAAACTTCTGTCTCGCCTTATAGTTCAAAGCTTAACATCATCTACACATATAAACATCTCTCTAAGATAGGAAGGATTACCTGTTGTTGGAATACTATATAGATTTGTGCCCATAAAGTATTGGCGCCTAGTTTTGACTCGTAGCCAGCCAAGTGAGTTTAAATACGATAAAATAGAGGAATCTTTCGGCAGGTCAAAAATAAAGCGCACGCATGCATTAAGCGCTCGTTGTAACATAACGTCTCGCTCAAGTGAAATATCAACATACACTAAGCAAGAATATTTTTCTATTTACTCTAAGAGGGTATCATGTCCTATTTATTTTATTAACTATACCGTTTGTATGTTCTTTCCAATTTAGAGTAGGATTCAAAATAACACCCAGACTACGAGCAGAGGTAGTATATTGTATTACTGTATCATTTAGCATTAGTAGTGGGAGAGAACTCAGATCGATATTCTGGAGAAAAATAGCGTGGCCTAGGATCATGGCTTTTGTCTTGAAGGCATTTATCTTTAACTTATTCTCATTTACACATAAGGCAAGCAGGGCGATTCTTGTGGCACTCCAGGAGTTATTAGAAGCCAGTTCGATCTTTCATTATTATAAGGATTTATAACAGCTTCTTGTTTATTTGAAAGATAGGAATTATTTGTATTTATGCATGAAAAGTTCCTAGGGCTAGATAACCCTATAAGGAACAGGTGATACATGTTACAATTAAAAATTGAAGGTGATCGATATTAAAATAAAAATTAAAATTAAAATACAATTATTAAAATAATTAAATCTAATTAAAATTAAATTAAAATAAAAAGCAGGTATTTAACTGAAGCAAAGAAATAAATTAAGATACGCATAATTAGATGTGGTCTGTTACCAATAATACTGTAAGTGTACATATACAAATATACATGTTTAAGAGTAAATACATTCATGTACACGCTTATATATGTTTTAAACTCAAGGATTTAAGCGTTACCAATGTGTGATTTCAAGGGTAGGATTTTAAGTGTTAAATAAGTAACCAAAAAGGAGTTTTCTAAAGTGCCATTGTGAATTAAACCAAGATAGGGCTGCATCTACCTCAAATTTGACATTTGGTCTGCATTGGACCGCATATCATTTGACCAATCCCAACGGATTAAAGATCTTTTAACTCAAATACAAAAAATAAAATTTGACAAATTACTTCCACTAAGGCACACACCACTAACTAACACAGTAAACAACATTTCTAACCATCCTCTCAGCAATGAAATGATTTCAGCCTTATTTAAAGAACATCATTTTGCAGTAGTTCCCTCAGAATCCCGAAAGAAGAATTCAACAGTAATTTGGAATCCACAATATATACCCTTCCACCCAAAAAAGCGAATGACATACGACGTAGGATGGCCGACATCTTACGTCAAGCCCAACTTCCCTCCTCAAACGTAACAAAACAATAAAAAAAACCGCTATTAAAGAACTCAATCAGAATAAATACATCATAATATTACCCGCAGACAAAGGCAAAACAACAATAATAATGAATAAAGAAGACTGTAACAACAAAATCATGGACCTTCTAACTGACGATACATATAAAAAACTTAAAAAAGACCCCACGAAAACAATAGACAGCAAAACAAAAAACTTTCTAAATGACTCTAAACTTGACAGCGAATCAATATCTAAATTAATACCTACTCATCCCGTCTTACCAAAACTCGCCAAAGAACTGAATCCTTTCACAGGAAACTCTATGACACAGGTCCAAAACTCTTTTTACTTTATCAGAAAGATTCAACACATTTACATTCGAACCCAAGGCATCCTAGTGAGTTTCGTCGTAGTATCTCTCTTTACAATGTACCAATCTCTGATATAATCGATATTAGGAAATCCTTTGCAAGCTTCCCCTCCAATCTCATACCTTTGATGGAAAACTGTCTCAATAATACGTACTTCTCCTTCAATAACCAATTCTGTGAACAAACCTCAGGATCAGCAATGGGATCTCTAATCTCACCTGTAATAGCGAACATCTTTATGGAAAATCTAGAAACTAAAATCTTCAACCAATCCAAGTTTAACCCGGAATTTTTGTGCCGTTACGTTGACGACACTTTTGTTATCTGGAGACGTTGAGGTCAGTCTGTGGGTTGAGACCGATTCAAAAGCTATTAAATTATTAAATAAAGTGGGATTACTTTATTTAATTCGAAACAGGAATGTTAAAAACAGAAAGTGGTTCTACGTTTGAAACACTTGGTGGTCCTAGAAGGGAGTCATCGTGGCTCAGATGGTATAGTGATTGTCCGATGTTCCAATACTGCAGCCTTGGCAGCCACGATGGCGCGGGTTCGATTCCCAAAGCAGGAAGCGAGGCTGGACGTGCTTTCTGAAAGCTTCGCTTCCGTCCCTTGGTATGATACCCCACAGATACCCTACAGTATATAATTAACCCTACAGTACAGTCGCTAATGACCCTGGCAGTTGATGCGACTATAAACATTCAACTAATAAAAAAAAAACTTGGTGGTCCTGAAAAGGACCGATTGTTTTCGGAAGTTATTTAATGATGAGTTGGTAAAAGTTTAGTATTTTTTTCAAGTAGGCTGCTCGTCTACTTGATTTTGTGGTCTATGGTGACGGGATAATCGCAGGCATTACTATCGCTCAAAATGACAATTCGTCGCCGGCGAGTTATCCTGATGATGTTCTTACTCAGCCTTTTGCACGTGGTGGTAAGTGCGGTAGCTGATGCAGACGTAACATCGTCGGGGGTGACCTGGGGGGAATCGGAATGTGACGGAGATCGTGTATTCCGTAATAAAACGGAGGGTTGCCCAGTTGGAGGTATAGCTGTAGGTGACTGTAATGGTACAGAAGTTACCGGCGACGTCTTGGCTGTAGGTGAATTCGATTTCGTAATCGAGGGTAGAGGGGGGCTCTCTGAGCATAAAGACGGTGTCTGGGGGTAATTATCCAGGGTGATTCCCAGTAGGGCAGTTAATTCGGGAGAGAGTTCATGCTCGATCGTCCGCTCGGGGTATTCGTTAGCGGGGAGTAATCCAGAGGTATCCACAAAAGTGATTATGGGCAGCCGTCTTACGGAACTACCCAACCTTGCTGTAGGGGAAGAGGTTGACTCATGAGGGGTAAGAAACCATGAAGGACTGCCGGGGTTGAGATCCAAGTAAGACGGATCGGCGTTTCGAGTATCAGGGGAGGTCCTAGGCGAGAGATTCGCCGAGTGAACGCGACATTGTCGGGTGGTGTCGTCCGCTTACGGTGACGTGTGGATGGCACGGCCGTGCGTGGTTGGCGTCGAGACTCGGGACTGGCTGTCGGGGGACAGGGGGGGTAGAGCACTCAACGGAACGGTAACAGGTGTGCCTTGGCGTCCGCGGTACGTAGCGCCGGTGAGAGAAAGTGACAGGAGTTCGTACTCAAGTAGTGGGTTCGGTTCCGTGGTGATACGGGGTTTCCAGGGAGATATTGGGCTTCTGGACGATGGTATCGATTTTCGCCGGTACGGGAGTGATTCTCTCCGTGTCGTCGACGGGTTTCTCCGGGGTTAGGGGAATCTCTGGATGCACGGAAGCGACACTCTCCGAGAAGAAATTCGGTTTCTCCGTGTCGCTGAGTTATACTTCCGATACGGGAGTAATCCTCTCCGTAACGGGGCTTGGGTGTGATTTTGCTGTGAAGGCGGCATGCAAGCTTTAAAAAGAGGAGGTCCAAGAATAAGGCAAATGGGGTAAGGTAAAAAAACTTGTGTTTATTTAGGTAGCGTCGAAGTGTACATTACGGGGACTCGGGGAGAAGTCTCTCTCGGTCTCGAAACGCGCTATAATTAACGGCTAGCTCGGGCGGCGGCGTACTACTCACGGCGCAAGTGAGTAGGGTATTGGCCCGCGTTCGCAGTGCGAAAGTTAACGAGCGAGCATCTTTTCGCGATGCTGCTGGATATGGGTTTCGCATGATTGGCGCGTTTTCGCCAAACCAAAGTCTACAAGCGTGAACGATGACAGAAGCCGCGCTTGCGCTGCCGATTGTCAGAGGGACTTCAACTTTTTCGACTGAGCGCCGCGACTCAATATATTCTAAGTCGAATGACAGGTGGGGTTAGGACGCCCAGGCAACGAAAGAAAGAATCATGGATGTTTGCCAAATATTATTCATGATCATAAATATAATTATAAACACGAATATAATTTGGCGGACATCAACGTGGACTAGATGAACTACACAATTTTTTCGATTTCAGCAATCGATTACACCGTAATATCCAATTCACAGAAAGCCCATCCAGACAAACAGATACTTACCAGCCTCCTCCCACCACCACCCATCTCAAAAGCAATCGGTCATCAACTCCCTTGTATACAGAGCTGTCTTCAGAACAGATAAAGATAACTTACAAAAGGAATTACAAAACGTTAAACAAATCCTAACACAAAACGATTAAACAAACAAAAAAATTTGATAAAGCAATAAGAAAATACACTAAAAAAAAGCAAGTCAGCACAACCTACTAAAGAAAGGGAGAGAAAAACACAACATCCAAACCATATTCAAACCTCCTGCAAAAATAGGACAACTTCTAAATAACCCTAAATATAAAAAGGAACCTCTCAGTAATCCGGGAGTATATGAAATCCCTTATTCCTGTGTCAAAGTCTTTATTGGAGAAGCCGGGAGAGCGGTGAGCCAAAGTATAAAGGAACATGGTGAGTAAAGTCAGGCTGAAACATTTCACACGTTGGAATGACCGCTTGCAAATGCATGCGTACGTGCGTGCATGCATGCAGAGGTGTAAAAGAACCTTCACATATAATCTATATGGAATTACAAACAGAATTTGAAGTGGTTTCTATATGGATTTCTAAATAGGACTTTTCTGAATAGGCGCTAAGTATATACCTCTGTATGGATCTACATGGAATTACAAACAGGATTTAAAGTGGTTTCTACAGTAAAAACTAGGCATTTATTTTTGTTCGGGATCCTTTTTGGGGCGTTCTAATATGATCTCACAAATAGTCTATTTAAGCACCAGTTTCTGTCTTGTTTAGTTTTCTAACTTCAGATTGATAAATGAGCCGAGATAGGGAACTAAATTGATTGAGAGGGTGCATTGTTCCAATTGTTCCAAACTTCAATATTATTATGAATTCTGTGAATTCCAGGAATTTTGTGAATTCCATGAATTCGAAGAATTCTATTAATTCCGTGAATTCCATTAATTCCGTGTATTTCGTGATTGCCCTGAAATCCATGAATTCCTTGAATTCTGTGAATTTCATGAATTTCGTGAAGTCCTTCAATTCCATGAATTTCTGGTTGATTCTGAACCAATCTATTTAGATTATTACATTTTCCAAATAGGAAAAGAATCAACCCAAAAATTTTAATGTATTTCTAACGTTGCTAATATTGAATGCATTCTTCTTTCAAAAATTTTAAATAAAAAGATTTCTTTTAAGAAATTGAGGTAAAATTATTGAGACTTAATTAAAGGAAATCTAAAAATATTCATAAACAAACCATAAAGATTGGAACGAATCATGAGTTTAGTGTCTGTATTTAAAAAAATGTTTAACTTAATATCGAAAAGAAATCTATTTTATCATGAATAGTTTTATACAAAATGAGCATCAAAAAGATTCACAATTAAAAAACAGAATTCCAAACAACTTTACTTTTCGGCTCATTAGAGACAAAAATACCCAAATGAAAAAAGAGGGAGAAAAAGAGAAAAAGTCAACCAAAACCAACCTCTCACTGTTTTCTTTCTCCGTCCTTTTTATACTACCAGGGAACGAACAAATTTTTGGATTGTTTCTTTTCCTATTTGGAAAATGTAATAATCTAAATAGATTGGTTTAGAGTCAACCATAAACATTAGATGTGGGCACGATGATCTATTTTCCTTGAAATTCATAACTTTCATTGTTTCTTTTCCTATTTGGAAAAAGTAATAATCGAAATAGATTAATTCAGAATCAACCATAAACATTAGATCTGGGCACTATGATCTATTTCCCTTAAAATTCCTTATTTACATATTTTCAGGTTTTAATCAATTTTTACATTTATACATGATATATGTTAAAATATTTTTCTAAAAAATTTCATCCCGGTACTTCTGGAAAAATAAGGTTGCTAATGGGATATACATATTATATAAATTGTTATCCTGGTACTTATCTAAAAATAAGATTGCCATATAGGATGTACATATTTTTTAAATTAAAAAATCACCCAGATGCTTAAGAAAAATAAGTTGTGATACCCTCTTTGCCTATAACCAAAGGTATTATGAGGATGATGCCATATATAAAATATGTGCATAATTGTTCTTTTGTACCAATGAGTACCTTTGTAATACTGTTATGCTGAATTTGTCGTGAAATTTTTTTATTATGTCTTTTTATTTTCAGATGACTTTTGATATCTTGTTTTTGTGTTCATTTCTGAAAAATTGATAGTGATTTCGAACGATTTCTTATAGTTTGGGTTTTACCTTTAGATATGTAAAAATTCTTGTAACATGTGCGTTTTACGATGTTTGGGTTCTTTCGATGGGTTTCCTTGAAAATTGTGTCGCTCGTCCTGGCAAGTGAAGGGCTATTAAAAAAGGTTCTTATTTAAATGCTTCTCTCTCTCTAAAAAGTGGGATGGAACTATTTCAAAAATCTGGCAATGCTTTGAGAGTTTTCATGTTAGAAAGAAAGGTTTAGTTGGCCTCTAGATTTTGAATACTTCACCACGTAATTTTGATAGTTCTTTTTTTCATTAAAATTTTTGTTAATACATATCAAAATAAAATTTCCTCAATTTTTCGTGACTGCGTGTTGTGACTTTCTACAGTATTTCTTAATTAGTGTCGTAATGTACTGTCTGAAACAGATTGGATTATAATACATATCTTATTTTTAATTATGAATGATTCTTTGAATAGATAGTATTTTAAATATTTATTCTTATTATAAAGAATATTTTTTATATCTTTGTGATTTTTCAATAATGAATGCAAAATTAGATAAACTAACCTTTAAAAGGGGAAGTATATAAATACATTCGACTTTCTTTTATTCTACTAGCCTTGAAACGTATACGTTCGGTTATTCTAGGACTGGGGTGGCCCCCACCTCTATCGCGAGTGGGCAGGTTCTTTTTATCAAGCGACTTTCATTGGCTGTCCCGTTCTTGTATCGATGCGCCGCCTGTCGCTACTTTCTTAGCCAAAGAGCTTGGGTGATTTGAAATCAATAATAAATACTATCAATAATAATACAAATAAATTCCCTCAACATTCCTAGAACTGCTGGCCCACGCAGTTTCTCAGCGCGTAGAGCGAGAGACGGTTGCGACTCTCGCCTCGCAAGGGCCGAGTGCGCGAGTAGTCAGTCGCTTATATCACGTAATATAATGCCTTTTAAGTGAAAACGGTTCAGGCGGTCGCGGCTTATTGCGCAGTTGAAAAAGTCGCGGTCCGTTGGTCTGCATGCATGCATGAGTGTTTTTAAAGTGTTTTTGTTGGCGTACGATAATTTGCCAACTAAAACTCAATATTATAGAATCAAAAAATGACTTGAATATTTCGCAGAATAGTGAGTTTTGTGGCATGACGTCGATAGGTGGAAATGTCAGCCGTCAGGAAGGTTAGTAATTGTTACTGCAACTGCATACGACTTTTTGGAGAAAATCTTCGAAACGTAAAAGGTAAGTGATAAAGGTCTGACTAGTAATATTTCTCAGAGTGTAAAATCTATTTTTTCAGTCATGTCCCATTCTTTAGTCGATTGACGCCCTTTCAGTGTCACGGAATAAAATAAAATCTCCTAAATTGCAGGTTAGTGGTACTCTAACCTCAAATTTCGGATAGGTGCTTATATTTCGTGACACTGAAAGGTCATGAATCGACAAGAGAATCGAATCTGGCTGAGAAAATCCATTCTAAACTTGAGAAATATTACTATTTGTATATTTATGACTTTTTCGTTTAGAATATTTTCTCGAAAAAGTTGTCTGCATTCCACTGAAGGCATGTCAAATTACTCAATTCAAGGCTTACCGCTCTTCGAGCCTCTTTTTTTTAATTGGTCACCCACTGATGCGGGCGTGGCCGTACAGCTCTTACAGGGACCGTGGTGGGAGGTAACGAAACTGCAAAAATTAGAATAAGCGTTTATAGGGGGTGTAGAATAAGTAAACTGTAGAATAAGCGAACTGTAGAATAAAAGAAAGTTGACTGTATATGTGTTTTATGTATGCATCTGTGTATTTATGTATGTATATGTCTCCTTTTAATTTCAGGTATTATGTTTTGATTATTTGAATAGCATAAGAATTGTTAGAAGCTTTATTTTAAGGTCGATTTGGTGAGTGAACTTTCATGAGTATTTGTATTTAAAATTACGTTTGATGTGCCCTCTGGTGACTGTGTAAGAACATAAGAGGGAAGGAGGAGTTAAGCGTGGAGCGATGGTTGAGCGGGCACGTCTGAGACTGTAACGATTTCTTTGGCCCTTTTTGTCCATAAATTCAATCTCTCAACTACCTAAAGTGTCTTAACAAGTTTATTTCTGCAACCTGAATTAAGTTAATCTATTGTTTTTATAACCACAGAAGTGGGATATGATCCCTATCCTCGCAAAGTTTTATTGCGCGGCCTGGATGAGTGGCATTGTGTCGCCATTTATGGGATGATTTTTCTTCAAAAGTTAATACATTATTTGAATCTGTTGTGACCTGTGAACTTGAAAATGCTAGTGCGAGAATTTGGGCGACGTGCCCGGCTAAGTATCGACTTGGATGTGTGGTCCAAAAAAAATCCTCAACAAAGAGTTCGATATCGGTTGAGGTGTGCGATAGAGTGAACATGTTTGTTATTTGACGATGCGAAATTGAGCGAGTTCTACAGTGTGAGCGGTGAGCGCTCTGCCGAGCTATAGCGTTCCTTTTTTCAAGGAAATGTATATTTGTGCGTAATTATCAATGGGTGACTTGAAATTAGTTTGAGAGGATTTTTTATTGGAGCGACAAGAGCGAATCTGATTGAATCTCGAGAAATATATACGCGATCAGTTTGCTCGCGAAATGCAAACCCAAGCGAATAGTACGACAATTGCAACACTTCTCAAATCAAGATTCGATAAGATCGTATCCTTTTGTGGTTTCGAATTCGCCAGGACCGTTAAGCGCGTCAAATGCTTCCGTCTATTCGAATTCATCGCGAACGGAAAGTTTGTCGGAAATAGCGGATGATCGAACTCTAATCAATGTAATAATAATAGTACAGTGCAGGATCCCACCGTGATTGATCTCCTTCAATCTCGACCTGCAAATATTCGCAGAACTCAGATTGATGCTGAGGAAGCCGAATTCCTCGGACGGAACGTCAATCATTTACAATACTTGAGAGTTGACGTTCATCGAGCTGATCCAAGACCGCGTATCGACTCGCCTGCTGTTAATGGTGCGAATAATGACCTCGGTTCAGCTCCTTTGAATTCATTTCTCCCTGGACCGAGTACGGACTCGTCAAACACGGAGCGTTTAATGCAAATTCTAATTAAAGATCGTCGTCCTAGAGATGTAATGATGATGAGGATGCTCAATCGTTTGTCTGCGGAACCTACCACACTGGCTTCAAACTCGGATCGAATTATGGATTCGTTCCACATTATGCCAGACCTGAGCAAGAGCATTCAAGAATTCGACGGAGAAAAAGGGAGCGTTGCAGCCAAGGAATGGCTGGAGAATTTAAAACGAATGAGCAGCCTGCACCGATGGCCTGTAAGCTTCGTTTTAGAAACAGCTAGATCTCATCTACAAGGTGGACCTTTGAATTGCTTTAGGATGAGAGCTCTAAACTTGGATTCTTAGGAAAAATTGGAGGCAGCCTTTCAAAAAACATTGATCAAATCTGAAAATTTAACAGCTAAATGGACTCGCATGAAGGAGCGTGTACAGCAGAAAGGGAAGTCGTTCACCTCCTACTTTCACGAAAAAGCGAGATGTTGTGGTGTAGTGGGTCTAACCGAATCAGAAGTAAAGGAACAAATCTTGATTGGTCTATGGTCACGAGATCATTGTTCAGCGATGTCAGCCAAGGATCATGTGGATCTTGATGACCTGCTACATGACCTGCAACAGCAAGAAAGGATTAGTCATCAACGTAGTGAAATAATTGGAGGTGCGACAAATACGACGAAAAAGAAAACCGATGATGGAGCGTAAGACCGTCAAGAAAAACCGCGTCCTAAGGCAGACAGAGGTGCGGATAAAGCGATAAAATCTGAAAACAGTCGTAATCCAGATCGCCGAGCGCCGATTCGAAACGAAAATGGAGACCCAAAATACTATAACTGCAAAAAATTTGGTCATATATGTAGAGACTGCCGTCAACGATTGACTCCAACCGAAGATGAAATGAAATCTGTCAAGGTAAGTCAGAACTGTTAAAGTTCCAAATACATCAAACAAGTGCAGTTGGATAATCATTACTGGACTGGAATGATTGACACGGGTAGCTCCAATTACACGATTCAATCCTCCACCTCCAACGTCGGGGGATACAAAGTCAAGCCTAAGAAGATCGCTTTGAAGAGCTTTGGCCCGAACATTTTAAGGCTTTCTTCACCGGATTAATTCGAGCTCGTGTGACAGTGGATGGTGTTTCAGCGGAAGACATACGCCTGTACGTGGTTCCAGATGACCGCCAACAATTTGACTTGATCATCGGGAGGACCTTCACCTAATTTCCTTACACAGCCTACGCTAGAGTACGAAACGAACTTCGCTTTGTGGAATCCGAGAACATTTTTGGAATCTCTCCAAGCGAAATTAAAGAAAAGAAGTGAATTTGGTGGAAAGTAAATGTTTAGCTGCGCATTCCGTGAATTTCATTTCGGTAAAGAACTCAACAGAGGAGTTTCAAATACCGTGTTTGAATACGGAAGCTGAAAACCTTCCGCCGACGAAGGAATTAGAGAGAATTGATTGGGAACACATGATTGTGGGCGAGAAACCTCCAATTTCGAAGAAAGTAACGAAGGAAGATTTGGACCTGGGAGAAGATCAACCAAAAGAACAAATAGAGGATCTGATCAATGTACTGAACAAGTACAGACACACTATTGCAATGAATTTGTACGAGTTGGGATGTACCGATCTGTTAACCACGGAGATTCGTGAGAAACCAGGAAGTATACCTTTCCAGTCGAAACCCTATAAAGCCAGCGACTACGAGCGCTCTAGACTTAAAAACATTATCGAACTACTGAGAGACGCAGGAATGGTGGTAGATGCCAATTCGTCTCATGCTAGCCCGGTCCTTTTGGCAAACAGAAAGAACGGAAAGGATCGTATGGTTTCAGACCTTCGACGTTTGAACGCACAACCGAACGGATTAGTTTCCCGTTGCCAGACATCGACGAACACATGGCACTTTTTAGTTAGTGCAATCTATTCATCACGCTCGATCTGGCCCAAGGTTACCTACAGATTCCATTGTCCAAGGAGGGTCGCGAAAAAACAGCCTTCATATCGAAAGGACGAAGACCTTTTGATGTTTTCCACATGGACTATTTCGGTCGGTTCAATACTACGTCTGGAGGAAAGAAACATGTACTCGTGATAACGGATAATCTGACGAAGTTCATACGTCTAGAAGCGACTAGAGATACGAAAACAACCGGAGTAATTCGCCACCTTGAAAATTTCATTCTCGATTTTGGAGCACCTAGTCATCTGATAACTGATCGAGGGACATCCCAGATAGAAAACGCGCGGGGCACGTTACACGCACGGAATGCGAGGCACGCCGTGCCTGCAGGGTGCGAGGCATATGCACCGCACTGTGTAAGGGGCACGCACGTGCGAGGCATATGAGCCGCACTTCGTGATGGGCACGATATGCGCCGCATGTGCGTCGCATTTCGTGAGAGGCATTATTTATAGCATGAATACATAAGTGAGAAGCGTAGTTTTGAATAATAGTAATTATTATAACTATACTTTGAACTATAATTATTGTACAAATGGTTTATTCATAAAAATTGAAACACTTCCAATTCCATCGTAAGCATAAATCTGCATTTGTAAAATTGCTTAATGTGCAATGCATTTTATTTATTTAAAAATTGTAATTTAATAGTATGTTCCTTTACTCTATCGGTGTAAGATTAACAAGAACTTTTTTTTATTATTCTGTAACTTTTTAAAAAGAAACAAATAATTTCCAACTTTTTAAACTTTTTTTTCTATTATCTTTGGTTCTTTTTTTGAACAATAAAAAAATATTTTAAAAAATTCTTACATCAAGTAGCATTCTTACAGCTGTGTAATTACACAAAAAATTTCAAAACCATAAGAAACTATAAAAGATTTTTATAGGTTGGAATCATTTCAACTTTGAATATTTTTTTATTTGTATAACTTCCATTTGGAGTTTAAATTTCATCTTTAATATTGACTGAAATTTAAAATGAAATTTAAAATAAATCTTCAGAAAATTGTTTGATGAAGTTAAAAAAATGCGTCTTTAATTTTTAATGCACTTGCATGTATTTTTACTATTTCCAAGGGTAATAAAGAAAGCTGCATTTGAAAACCGCGCGCTGTCGTTGAATAATACATATATGGCGCTGCAGCCTTCGTCGATCCAACGGAAATGCATGACGCGCCACGAGTGGCTTCGCGACTTATGTGGCGATTTCTCGTCCCGCGCAGTGCTCCCAACACGGGCACCTTGGGCTACTGCGCATGCGATGCATAAGGCGCTTCATTGGCTGCCGTTCGCGCGCTTATTTGAAATGTTAAAAACTACAATTTTTTTATTTATTAAAAATAAAACTATTAATAAAATTTGCACATCCATTTTAATTAATGTACACAATTTCAAAAGCATAAATTAGTAAAAATAGTTTGAAAAGTAAAAAAATAAAACATTATGTAACATGAAATTTTTTATTTACTGAATACTCATTTTATGTTTTAACCTAATGCTAAGAATATATTAAAAATCTTCCACGTACCACTTGAACATGTTAAAATATAATTATTTTGAAATATCGATAATAAATTTTAAAAATTGTATTTTTGAGCATTTCAAATAAGCGCGCGAACGGCAGCCAATGAAGCACATGCATCGCATGCGCAGTAGTGCAAGGTGCCCGCGTTGGGATCACTGGTTCCGCGGTCTCCTCTCGGGTCTCGTTTTACATCATTCTGTGTTCTGTGTTTACCGTGCTTACGAAAATGCGACATGCATGAATGGCTCTAAATTAGGACAAAATATACGTTACGTTATCCAAAAAGTACCAAATCTTTCGTTTCCTTTTCGTTACAATTTCGGTATTTTGAATAACGTAACCTAAATCAAGTGAATATAGTTAGGTTTTGGCAGTATAGAAACAGAATGAAAATTACGAAAGTATTTTGTTTCGTTAAGCTCGGGTTCCTGCTTTTAACCTCAAAACGAGTTGGAAAAGGGAGACTGTTTCAGCTGTTTACATTCAGAAAATGTGAGACACACATGCGGAAACTGAATTGCTAATGCTCAACTAAAATGTACAAATATTCCTTTCACCCATAATATAAAAAAAACGTTCTTGAGAAATTACCTGCTCTTTATTTAAAAATATCAATGCAAATATTTTCTGTACCCTCTAAAAATCCTAAATATGTGCACGCACCATACCCGCACCGGCACGCATGACGTGCGACACACCTGTCACGCATATGTCACGTGCGTCGAACCGTGCGCGCACTTTGCTATCTGGGATTTTTAACGTACTATGAGTTCGAGTCCTTTTGTGAAAAACACGGGATAAAACATTCTCTCAATTCCCCACGACATGCCCAAGCTATGGACAAGTGGAGCGAGTCAACGACACGCTGACGTCTATGATGATAGCCGACCTGGTGGACACGCAAAACCGAAACTGGGATCAACAATTGCGAAGAATGGCTGGAGATCTGAATGAAGCCTTCAATAAAACTAATGGGAAGGCTCCTTTCGAGCTCCTTTACGAATTTAAACCACTACACGATGAAGGGTTTCTACGTGAACTGATTACTTCGGAGGTATATGATTGCCCTGAGAAAGTTCAAGTTGAAGCCCGAAATAGATCCGTTGAAGAACAGGCAAAATACAAATGCAGCTATGATAAGAATCGACTGAACCGCGTAAGGTACGACATCGGCGATATTATCTTCATGAGAGTCAAGCCAGTATCAACTGGAGAGTTCACTAAACTCCAAGGACGATTCAGGGGTCCCTTGGTGGTCTACCGTATTTACCCAAATGACACTTACGGCGTTATGGACCTTCAGACAGACAATAAGGTCGTAAATATGCTAGCACGCCTCACGTAAGCCAGTTAAATCCTGAAAAAGACTCTTTTTCAAAAGAAAAACGTGTTAGACCAAAAATACAAACCCGATTACCTTTACATTTTGGTGATTACGAAATGTTTAATATTTTATAGGGCCGAGAAAACTAGGATGCCGAATAATAGAAGCTTTATTTTAATGTTAATTTAGCGAGTTAACTATCAGTAGTATTTGTTTTTAAAATTACGTTTGATGTGCCCTTTGGGGACTGTGAAGGAGCGAAAGAGGGAGAGAGGAGTTGAGCGTGTTGCGATGGTCGAGCGGAACGCCTGAGACTAACGATTTCTTTGGCACTTTTTGTCAAAATATTCAACCTTTCAACTACCAAAAGTGTCTTAACAAGTTTATTTCTGCACCCTGAATTAAGTTAATCTATTGTTTTTATCAGAATCTTTTAATTAGACCTTGTAGTTTTCCTATAAATAATCCCTGATGAGGGGATCTAAATTGGCCTCGAAACATGTTGGTTCCCTGGTAGTATAAAAAGGACGGAGAAAGGAAAAAGTGAGAGGTTGTTTTTGGTTGACTTTTTCTCCCTCTTTTTTTATTTGGTTATTTTTGTCTCTAATGAGCCGAAAATTAAGGTAGTTTGGAATTCTGTTTTTTTAATGGAGAATTTTTTTCGTGATCATTTTGCATAAAACTATTCATGATAAAATAAATTTCTTTTCTATCTCAAGTTTAAAATTCCATGAATTTCGTTAATTCTTTCAATTACATGAATTCCTTGAATTCCATCAATTTCGTAATTTCCTTTAATTCCATGAATTACATCAATTCTGTGAATTCCGTGAATTTCGTGTATTCTTTGCATTTTTTTAATTCCATGGATTCTGTGAATTTCGTAAATTTATTGAATCCCTTCAATTACATCAATTCCGCGAATTCCACGAATTACTTGAATTCCTTGAATTCAGTGAATTTTGTGAATTCAGCGGATTTCGTGAATTCAATGAATTTCGTGAATTCCGTGAATTCCGTAAATTTCGTGAATACCTTCAATTCCATTAATTCCGCGACTTCTTTGAATTCCATGAATTTCGTGATTCCCATGAATTCTGTGATTTCCTAGAATTCCATGAATTTCTTGAATTGAATAAGTTGTTAACAGATGATTCTCATTTCGAGCCTATCTCAATCCACAAATCGACCTTATTTTTTAGATTGGTGGATCAAACTGAAATGCAATTGTTTTGTTGCGTGAACTGTTTTAATAGCGCATTAAGTCCTAAATCGAATCCTAGCTTTTGTAGATATATGGACTTATAGATAGTGGCTGTTGGCAACACCATATAGAGCCATATAGAACAGAAAGTCTAGGAGAATCAATAAAGAATTCACCTCAATGACTGTTGTTAATTCCATATGGAGCTACATAGACTCATAAGTCTATGAAAATCAATGAGGCATTTCCAAAAAAGAAATAATGATACCAACGGAAGCATATAGAAACCACCTCAGTGGCTGTTGGCAATTTCCTATAGAGCCATATAGAACAGGAAGTATATAAGAAGGTCAATCCGAAAAAAATTAATAAAAAGTGCATGCATCGAGACTTGTACCAGCGATCCCTCGTGTGTTAGTCCAGAGTGTCGCCAATGAGCTACGGGACAATTTACTAAACATTCACAATAAATTCTGTATGCCCCGCACGTTGGTTTTCTTGTTACGGATTCAATTGTATGAATCAACACTTTCTAAAATTAGTCGTGAAGAATTGGGGCGAATTCGAGTGTGTATTTTACTCTCTCGAATTCAGACGCATTGATACACTGGTCAATTGATATCTCATTGTCGCAAAGCGGGATTTGCGGGGTATCTTAGTCTTTTCAATTCAATTTGTATCAATACTTTGTGTTTTGCTGGGGAGCCATATAGACCCGGAAGTCTATGAGGGTCAATTACGCATTCCCTATAACGAAATGAAGATATCAGCATAATCATATAAAAACCACCTCAGAGGCTGTTAGTAATTCCATACAAGGCCATATAGACCTGAAAGTCTATGAGAATCAATGAGGCATTCACCGAAAGGAAATAAAGATACCAACAGAAGCATATACAAACCAGGTCAGTAGATTTTGGTTATTCCATATAGAGCCATATAGACCCGAAAGTCTATGCGATTCAGTGAAGAATTTCCAAAAATAAAGTGAAGATATCAACAGAAGCTTATAGAAAACACTTCAGCGGCTGCTGGTAATTCCATATAGATTCTTATAGAAGTAAGAATTTTATAGGCATCTATATGCCATGTACATTGACAAAAGGCCATACTTTGCGTATTGAGCTTTTCTTCTATGTGGTTTTATAAGTTCTTTTATGGAAAGTAATTTGGACCCCAGGTGACCTTAATGGGTTAAATTTATTATAATGAATCATCGTGAAAGCATTAAATCTATTAATCTCTAAAATCATAAATTCAGGTCGAGGGTAATAGGATAATCGTCAAAGTTTACTAGAAAGGCCTGTTTGTATCCGTTACCTGACAGATTAGTAAAATGGTGGTAACAGCCGGCAGTGATCTTAAACTTCGTGTGTTTCATTTTTACTTGTAGTATACACGGTTTTCACATTATAATTAGCGGTTAAGTTATCTAAATTATACAGCAAAATTGTTTTATTCAACAACTAGTACATAATATCTATAGGCTTAATTATTTTAATAATTTATAATAAATGTTTATTAATTACAAATTTTAAAGTTAAAATTAAAAAAAACTACCGGAAACAAGTAAAAGTTCTCTTTAAAAATGTATTACTTTTTAATAAGGATGATCTACTACAAGCAGTTTATAACAAATAATTTTTGAAGGATTTGAAGGAAGAATTAAAACATATAATTAGATGTTAAGTAAAGAACAAAATAATGAAAACCCCGTAATGGCTATTTTATAAAATTAACTTTTTACAAAATTATTTAATCAAATGTGTAAAAAGATATTTTTATAATAACGAAATGTTATAGAAAACATTATTAAATTTATAATTTGTAAGTATCCCCTTAATCTTTGGCTTGTGCTTATTTTTTGTATAACTTCGATAGGTTTACAGAAATTGTGATCTTTTATCAATGACAAATCACTAATGTGGCAAGTACTGATTGTAATATACGTATAAAATTACAGCATTTGGCCAATGTTCAAGCAAGTTAAAAAAATCGTTCGATTTAACTCGACTAGAAAATGTAAGTTTCAAATATATGATGAAATTATTTTATAATTAATCTGTTTCTTTAATAGGATTTTTTATTAAAAATCTGATGATGAAGAAAGTTACTTTTCTAATATGAGTAAAAGTAATTGCTATAGATATATTCAATAAAAGGGGTGTCGATTCTCGAGACGATTTTAAATTTATTATTTATTTATAATTTCCTGAAAAAGCAAAAGTATGATCACTGTAATTTCTAAAACCCAAAATTTTGAATCTGAATAATTTGAAATTGAAAGGTTCGAAATTAAAATATTGCACAAAAATAAAAGTTGTAGATATAATAATCCGTAATTTTTAAAATTGACAAGTTTTAACGTTAAGCAATATCTTATTCTGAAAGAAAACTGGTTTCAAGTTGTAAATGTTTGAAATTAAACACCAACATTTTAAATCAATCAAAAATAATAATAAAAATTTAAAGAAAAATTTGAGTCGGTTTAAAATATATTAAAACATATGTTCAAACTTGAAAAGATTTCTGAAAATTCATAAAATATTTTTAAGTTTCTTCCAAACTTCTAAAAATCCTAAATATCTTTTAAACGGACTCGAGATTTTTCAAATATTTTGTAAAATCCTATAATGACAAAATTTTCCTTACCATTTTCTAAATTGTTTTTCTTAGTACATCTGAAATCTTTGAAAATCTTTTTGAATTTTCTTAAGAATCTTAGGAAAATTATATTTATGAAAATTAAAAAACAAACTGATAATACTCATTTCCTCGGTCTCTTTTGCGCGTAAGAAATGAAAGCTATTAACACTTTTTAATTAACAAAATTTTAATTAAATGCATTTATACTGCGAAATAACATTTTTTTAAACTTTTATCAATTGTACAGTTCAAAGATTCAGATTCAGTTCGAAAAATATAAATTTACGTTCTAATTTTCAAAGCTGAAAATTGAAGAATGAATAAATGTAAATTTTCCAAATTATATAATTTGAAACAATTTTAAGCTACACTGTAAAAAAAGTTGGTGTAAATTTACATCCTGCGACGATGGAAATAATTCGATCGGTGTAGCACATAGTAAATAAGCAAAATTCTGTAAAAATACATACTTTTGTTCTCAAACTGCGTCCGCCATAAAGAAATACATGCAGGACGTTTTCCCGTCGTCGACCGTGAAATTAGGTACGGGTCGGTAATCTCCGAAATTTTGTCCCTTACTTTTCACTGATTTGCAGTTTTTCTTTAAGGGCATGTGATACTTCAACCGGGTTCAGTTCCCCTGGGTTTTTGTCCACAAAACTTAAAATTTGTAAAAACTGAATTCGGAGATGCTATAAAATAGAATAACAGACGTCCCCGAACTCTTTTTTTAAGGGATAAAAGCAAAAAAAATATATTCTGCTAAATCAAATTTTTCTGTATATGCACTATTTGGGGGTTAGGATCGGTTGTCAAGTTACTGGCATTCCGATAATGTTGGTATCTGTTGTACCGAGTGGCATAGAGGGCGTCCTAACGAGCATAAATTAAATTATTTATGACATCTATTTTTTGGATAGCCTACAAAAAAGCTTAGTTCCGGGACATTAGTTACTATGTTTTATTACTTGTCATAAGTTTTCGACCAAAAATATTGTGTAGTTTGGAAGTAAAGCTGCGGGGAGAATTGTAACACACATAACCTCAAAATACACACATATTAATCAAATTTAGCAAAATGAAATTTTTTAATTATTCCACAACAGAAGAGTTCGGGGACGTCCGTTAGCATGTTCGCTATCATCCCCCAAATTTTTAAGGAAAAATCTTTATTATTGTACGAAAAAAGCCGAGGGAACCTAACACTGCTAAAATCGATCATTGTTTATGTATCATATGCCCTTAACCTACAGCCACCTTGCTACTATTCACAACTTTTCACTGATGTGAAAATATTCTAAAGCTATTTTATGTATTTAAGGGAGAAAACGGAGTATAGCCACTTGACAGTCGCAAAATTTAAAAATTCATTTTTATCGACTGAAAGAACAAATTATTTTTACATATTCAACGCGACATAACCAAAGATTATCTTTGACATAACGTGCAAAACAACGTCATACTTCAGAGTCCCGAATGGTCAAAATTTACGTCCTGCACATAATTCTGCGGCGTTCGTCAGGGCGGACTTACTCCCTCGCAATAGAAAAGCACACATAGTCAAAATTTACATATACTTTCGTAGACTTAAAGTCCCATGTAAATTTATCATCTCACGTAAACTTACTATGTCCCACGCCGATCGAATAATTTCCATCATCGGACGTAGTAATTTTACAGTCGACTGCAAAATGGAACAACCTTCGTTCTATTTTCACATTGTGACCTGAAGTTAAATCACACAAGATTGCAAATAAGTACTGTAGTATCGTAAATTAATCAGGTTATACATTGTAATTTGAAAATACACTGCACGTATAATTACTAGCTGATTATAAATATCACCAAAGTTTTTCTTACAGTGTAGAAACATTAAAGGGTTGAATGATTACATTTTTTTTAAACTGAACATGTTTTAAATTCTAGTTTAAATTAGAAGTTACATCGTATTTTAAGTAGTTTACACTTATTACTAATTACACTGGTTTACAAAAAAAAAAAAAGGTGATGACTATTTGACAAGACCACTTTATCCTTATGTATTTTGACGCGCTGAATATGAATCCGAGGTCTATTTACCTCCATCACGTCAGGTTCAAGGTCATTTCAAGGTCAAATACAGGAAAAGCCGTGCAATGAACTTCAAAAACCTTTTACATAAGTTTTTGGGGTCGCTGAATATGAATCCGAGGTCTAATTATCTCCATAACGTCAGGTTCAAGGTCATTTCAAGGTCAAATTCAGGAAAAGCCGTGCAATGAACTTCAAAAACCTTTTACATATGTTTTTGGGGTCGCTGAATATGAATCCGAGGTCTAATTACCTTCATAACGTCAGGTTCAAGGTCATTTCAAGGTGAAATACATTAAAAGCCGTGCAATGAACTTCAAAAACCTTTTACATATGTTTTTGGGGTCGATGAATATGAATCCGAGGTCTAATTACCTCCATTACGTCAGGTTCAAGGTCATTTCAAGGTCAAATACAGGAAAAGCCGTGCAATAAACTTCAACAACCTTTTTAGGGTTGCTGAATCCGAATCTGTTGTTCGTTTGATCCCTGAAGGTCAGCTTAAGGTCATCAAAAGGTCATCAAAAGGTCAAAATAACAGAAAATGCATGTTATGAAGTGCAACCAGTGGATATATGATAGGTTAACCTAAACTGTTAATCTAAACGTTTCAAACTTAGGGAAAAATGATGAATTCAAACAAGTCCAACGTGTCCAAATATATTGCTGCTACTAGCGTTACCCAGGAACAACGACGAGGACGTTGCAGCTTCTGTTCCCATCGGGGTGCTTGTTTAAAGTGAGTCCCCTTGCCTCTCACTTTGAGTAATCATCATTGTTGATTTCGAACTTATCGGGGTGCTTGTTTAAAGTGAGTCCCCTTGCCTCTCACTCTGTGGAGCCTACACTCTGCAATGTTGGCGCGCATTTTTATGGGTCTGCATCTTTCGTCGAATGTTTTTCTTAGCGCCTTTCTTTTGTGTGTGACTAAAGTATCCCTCTTCAGATTCCAGCAGTAATCTGATATCATGTGAACATCCCAAAATCCTTCATAACGCCTTTCCATTTCCTTTATATCTTGGTGGAATCTTTCACCTTGTTCTTCACTATAATTCCCCAGATTTTCTGGAAAATTCTCTGAATGGGAATCCAAAAAGTGGAGCTTAAGGCTCATTAAACATCCAATGGCTCCAAAGTTCACGATTAAGTCGCTCAGTATCTTCTTATAATTTGGATCTTTATTGTTGCCAAGAAATTTCTTACAAACATCGACGAAGCTTTGCCATGCTTTTTTTTCATCCGTCGACATCTTCTTTGGGAATTCTGGATCCTTCATCAATTCTCTTATTTGTGGGCCATCAA
>CAKNWT010319194.1:0-12355 GCA_932066315.1 Andricus coriarius
ATTTTTTACCAAGAAAATGACATTCTTTATATTTATAAACCTTTCCCGAAAAATGAAATCAAAAAGAATCAAACGTTAGACCGTGACTATTCTCATGGATCTTATTATAACCTAAGGTTTGATGAGTGAGGGATAACTTTATTTTCTTATTCATTTTTTAGGAAAACAGATAGAAAACGAGCTATTTAGGTACTTTCTTGAGAAAATCCGGCAGGAAAAAGCACCGCCACCAACTCCTACCAGCCACACCACGCACTATGCCACCCGCACCACCTCACTTGGCCAAGTTGATCACACTCACCAACTGTCATGTCACACTACAGACGATTATAGGGCCCACCCGGATATCAACATAGACTACAAAATGAATCCAAGCCTCAATGATTATTCAATTAACTACCAGGCCATGCCAGACTCGACACTTGTCAACACACGGAGGCAGCCATCTTACACCAGCCGGCGTTCCACGTACCGGAACGGTCCGAATTTCATCTACCTGAGTCCCAAAATTCCAGCTCGGGAGGGCAGCACCGACCGGGCCGAGAATTGTGGCGCGAGCGGAAAGGAACCGGCAAGGCAGATGACGCAGGAGAGCTCAGTTTCGTATCGGCCATCGGCAAGTTCAGAGTTTGAGGGAAAGAATTGATAGCCACAAAGTAAATTGGACGAGTCCACTATTTCGACCGTATTGGCATACTAGCGAAAGAAAAGGACTCTGCGAATCCAGGGTTTAAGGTAGGCGTTATATCTTTCGTTCACCATTTCATTGTAGGGTTCATGAGAATATTTGAGTTCTTTATTTGTCTAATTTTTCTGAGGTTACTTAGATCTAAAATGCTGTGAGAAATAACATTTTCACGCTCAGAATAACGTAATTGATCTATCATTTAGGCAGACACCATGTTTGGTGTAGGGGACCTGTTGCTCTTTTCGATAAAATTTTTGAGCTAAGATTAGGCAATTAGTTAGTGTGTTAAAACTTAGATTTGGTAATAAGCGATGTATTAGTGTGCCTTAAGAGATTCTCATTTTATTAATAATAATTAGAGTTTATGGAAAGTTAATCGTGGTTTGGGTTTAAAACCCTTTTCTTTAAAATTCACACGTTCAAACTTGTATACCAATATTATCCTTAGCTTTTAATTGAACCAATAGCCTGACAGGTAACTATAACATTTAACTATTTTCTGTTCCTATGTTGTCGCTGCTATTCTGCAGCGATGCTCCCAGCTTATGTCCCATAAGACTGGGAAAGTCGTTATACAATACAATTTTGAATCAAGGGAATGAAATTCTAACCGAAATGTGGAAAATTCAAGTTCTCAGCAGACAAAAAAATAGTAAAAAAAAAATGAATCGCTAAATTATCAGCTAACAAAAGAAAACAAAGTTTGCCACAAAAATGAAAACGAGTTCCCAACCAATTGATTACCATGAAAACGAACTTTCATCAAAATAGTCAGATTTTTCAGCAAATAGATAAGGTCTCAAATCAAAGACTAATTATCGACCAAATAATTGAATATTTTCTAATTAACCCTTCGCTGGCAACCCTATTTCCCAGCACCGTTGCTGGCACCCTGGGGTCGTTCGACTATCCGACTGTGATGTAGGGACCGGTGGCTCTACTGTCAAATTTTCCGTCCCTAACTTCCTTGTAAACGTAAGCTTGGTCTCCCACCTTTCCATTTAAGGGCCGAGCCTTACGATCATAGTATTCCGTGGAAGTTATTTTCGCCTTGGTGAGATTCGTGGCTGCGATCTTTTGGATTCCCTAAATCCTTATTATTAGGTCACGCAGATAGGAGCCGTAAGTTTCAAGGTCTCCGCCTTGAGGGAAGGAACTTGGGGTTCTTGCCACTCTACCGTACACTGATTCGTAAGGCGTGAAATTAGTCGCTTTGTGCACTTGTAGGCGAACATTGCGAAAGGGAGTAATCGGTCCCAATCTTCATAATCGTTGGCGTAATGTTTAATGTAATCCGTCAGGACTATATGACTCCTTTCCAGCGCCCCATTGGTTTGGGGTCGATAACCGGAGGCTGTAAGCTGCTTCACTTGAAACAACCTCTCCAGGTGCTTCATGAGCTTGCTCGCAAAGATTCCTCCTCTATCGGTCAGGATGCTCCAAGGGGCGCCGGACTGAGTAAATAGGGAGGTCGCGACCGCATGTGCAATAGTAGTGGTTTTTAGGTCGGGTATGGGAACGGCTATGCAATATTTACAGAAATTATCCTGCATGGTCAGGGTGTGACGATTACCGTTCGGTGTGGTTGGCAATTTTCCTACAGTGTCTGGGATTTTTTCTCAAAGGGGTCGGCCGGAGTTTTGGTAATGAGCATGGGTTCACGAATTCTTGCTCTTACTAACTTCTGCTCCAGACAGCTTCGACAATTACGGATGAAGTCGCTAATTTAATCTCGTACTCCGGGCCAGGAATATCTTTCCCTGATACGACGGTATGTTTTGGTCACACCCTTGTGACCACCAATTAAACTACCGCGGTATTCGGATATTATTTTTGGTCTTAATTAGAGGGGACGTACCTCTACCTTCTCGTGGCAGAGAGTGATAATGATTTGGCTATTTTGTAAAACGGCTGATAGTATTTCCGTCATTTTGTTTTGGGGCAACGAACCTAACGCATCTCCGGAATTGGCCATTCGACAGAATGTTTGGTTGTCCCGCTCTAGAGCGGTGCGAAGGTTGGTTAGTCCTATTGTGACGTCCTTCCAGTCGATATTATCTACGTGTCTCCTTTTTATGGTGACTGGGTAGGTGCGATGTCGACCGTGAGGAGTAACCAGGATCTGACCCATCTTGGGCCTACATTCCTATAGGTCTTCAATATCAAGACGCTCGGTAGCGATGAGGAGCTTTGCGATAGGGCTCGTGGGTTCCCAGTCTTCTGATATAAAGTGGGCGTAATTGTCTCGTCTATATGTCAGAGGTTCAGTCCATTGGTGCGAAATGTTAGGCACGTTTTCGTTTTACGTTAACCGGGTTTGATTTTACTTCAGTAGGAAGCTCGGTACTCGGAGAATCGTCAACGTAGGGTAATTTTACGTCTATTAGCGTGGAAGAGAATGGAGGAGGGCTTGTCCACGAGAGTTTTAATACCTCTCCGGAATGTTATGTTCGAGGGATGAATCCGGGTTTCCTGTGAAGTAAGGTTTCTTCTTCCTTGAGGTTCGGACGCGCATTAGTGTTTATGAAAGGAGTAGACCTGGCACCCGCAGCCATTTTAGGGTCTGCAGTAAAGGATAGAGTCTCCATTTGTTGATATCATCTTATGATTGGGGACCGTGGGAGGGGCTCAACCTCTTCGAAAGGGTCCTTTATTCGAACGGTGCTTCTTCTTACCACACCGGAATTTTTAGTGGGGGAAGAGGATAGTTGTTCGATGCGCTTAGTGGAGTCGAAGGGTTCTGTAGCCGGGATTTCTGCAGCTACGAGTGGACTGGGTTGCATTGGCTCAACTTCTGAGTCCTTGTCAGTTACCTGTGTAGCTTGCTTCTCATAGGTTTCCAAAAAGCTGTTCACTCTCTTTCCGCAAAGATGCCATCGTCGTATTCTCCACAAGGGTCGAGGCATTCTAATTCTCTGAGTATTTCATCATCTTGTTCTCCTTCCGAGACATACGTGCATGGAACTAGGTTGCTCTCTCCTAGTCCTTCGTGGTTCCAACTTAGGGATGGTTGAGCGTCGAATTGTGCGAAGGAACTTTGTAGTTCTTCCTTGAAACTTACTTTAGAAAATGGTGCTGGCAGATCTGATGTCTCACTAGCGTCATCGTCGTCCTTGCTGCTCACAGTCGTGGGAGACACTTGGACTACTATTGATTCAGAAGGGAGAGCCGATTCGGTTCCGTCGATGGTCACAGTGCTTTCAATGCTTCCTCGAGCCAATTTATCGGCCATCTCATTACCTGAAATGCCGTGGTGTCCAAGGACATGTTCCCAAATCACTTCCAAGGGCTCAACGGCGGTTTTCATTTTTTTGAAGTCGGATCGATTTTTGACTCGTTTATTTTCATAGGTCTTCCAGTTATTTGCTTCCCACTTAGGGATCCATTCAGTGGCACTACTGACCAAAAACTTTGAATCAGTTTTTATCCTGAGCTTCTTTATGCCAGCTTCATGGGCCTTCTGAGCGGCTACCGTTGCCGCTTTATTTCGGCTGAATTATTGGTCTGGCGGCCTTGACTACGCTGTGAAACGTTGAAGTGGCTCTTCGCGAACCAGACGCCTATTCCAGCTTTTGGTTCCTCATTCCCGTTATAGCTACACGCGTCATCGACGTATACGTCCACGAATGTATCTTGTTAGGGAGAGAACCACGGGCTGGGAGTTCTTATTTCGGGAGGGGCACTCTTAGAGACAGAATCATCCTTCTTGACGATGTAGGAAAGTTCTAGAGCCCGAGGATAGTTCGGTTGAGGATTCACCTTCCGTAATCGGTGGTTTGTTTGCTCCTCTTCTCCTTGTTAACCGTTTGCCTATAGAACTTTCCTCTAACTCAGGAGGGGGCATTTCCTCCGGAATCATATTGGTTACATCCGATTCCTCAGGTACCAGAATTTTTCTGGGCTCTCCTCGTTTCCTGGGTAATCGTGCGATGGGAGCCTCAGGTGGTTGTGGAATAGGCGTTTTTGTCTTGGTGGGCTTGAAGGCAGCTCCTCTAGATACTGCCGGCTTCACTGTCTCCTTCAGCAAGGGCTTTCGCGTTCAAGTCGTCTATTCCACATTAGGGATCGTGCACATAATACGTAACGCGTTTTTCTTTTGTTTATATTGTTGTATCCCTTTTGGCTTCATGGCAATTTTATTCTCGTCTTTATTTGAACAAAAGAAAAACGCGTTACGTATTATATGCACGACCCCTTAGTAGATGTACCTGGGGTCAGCTTTTCCTTTTCAAAATGACCTTAAGGTATCTCCTTGACCTTCATACTGGCAAGATCCTGAGATTGCTCGACTTCTTTGGAGGGCTGAGGAGATGTCGAAGTTACCTTCGAGTAATTGGGGTCTGGTGTTTCCTTCAGACCTTCGGAAGGACCGTCGTGAGGATTCCTCAAGAGTGCTTCGACTCCCCTGTTTAGTTTCCCTTGTTTGTACTCGAATTTCTACTGATAATTGCGGAACTTGTACCTACAGTGGAACAGTGTAGCCCCTGGGTTGTTGATGTAAGTCATCCAGTGGACCGGATCGTGGTCACAGGCGAGTATGAATTCTCGACCATATAAGTATGGTCGAACGTGTTCAAGAGATTGAACGATGGCGAGGAATTCCTGTTCTTCCTTAGGGTACCTTTCCTGACAACTGTTTATGGCCTTGGAAAAGTATGCGACAGGCATGTCGAAGCCTTCTCCTTCTTGGGTTAGTATATCTCCGACAGCTCGGTCCGAAGCGTCAGTAATTAACACGAAGGTTTTTCTGAAATTCCGATATCGAAGGATGGGCTCACTACAAAAGGAGTCACAGAGCTTGGGGGAACTTTCATCTTGTTCTTCTCCCCATTTCCATTTCACGTCCTTCTTGAGGAGGTTAGCCAGTGGCTTGGCGATTTTTGCATAGTCTTAAATAAATCTTCGGTAGTAACCAGACAGTCCAAGGAATTGACGGATGTTACGTACGGTTCTTGAGCGAGGTAAGTTTCTTATTGCCTTGATCTTGGATAGGTTTGGATTCAATTTTTCGTGGCTAATAATATGGCCAAGACACCCGACATCTTTTTGTAAGAATTCGCATTTATCGGGTTGAAGTTTAAGGTTGGCTGCTCGAAGTCGATACAGTAATCTTCTAATTTTTAAATCATGCTCTGCCAAGTCCTTTGCATGAACCACGATCTCATCTAGGTATACAAAGACTTGAGTCCCGTGCATCCCTTTTAATACTGCATCCATCAATCGCTGGAATGCAGCTGGAGCGTTCTTGATTCCCATGGGCATTCGTAGGTATTAAAAGTGCCCTCGGGGCGTAGGAAACGCTGCCTTTTCCCTGGCGTCGGGGTGGGTTTCAACTTGCTAAAAACCACTAGCCAAATCAAGCACACAAATATACTTGGCTTCTCCCAAACGGTCCAGGATGTCTGTAATGTTGGGTAGAGGGTATGCATCCCCTATGACCTTCTCGTTAAGGGCACGAAAATCAATTACAACTCTCCATTTCCTTTCGCCGGATCCATCTAGTTTCTTAGGAACGATCCAAAGGGGCGAAATATAAAGGGATTTGGAATGTCCTATTATGCCACTATCGTATCGTTTCTGTAATTGGATGGCCACTTGATCGGCTGCCTCATTAGGGTACCGATATTGCTTCCTTGCTATAATCTCATCGCTAGTGGTAGGGATTATGGCTGGATCACGTTCGTAGTCGAGAGTCTTTCTCCGTTCACGTGAAAGATGTCGGTGAAATCTTGTACCCATCTAAGAATGTATTCCTTTTCCTCTGGATTGAGTTAGGAGATGCGCGGGCTGTTCTTGATTTTCCTGACTCGCTCAGTGTAAGAATCTCCCATTTCCTGCTCTAGATCCTTAACCAGATATTCGGATTCAGAGTTGGTGGACTCTTCGTCAGGAGGCTCGGTAAAATCATAGGGCAGGATTTCTTGGGCATGCACCTCTACCTCGACGTCCTCCTCCCGAGTGTTGATAGCGAGCACGTGGCAGACTCCCTTGTGGGAGCAAACGGCTGCTTCGCCTAGATACACTCCCTCGGGTGTTTTTATCCTGGGGAGGTAGCCTTCCTTTATTTCTGGGTTAAGCACATCTATGGCGATCGGTTGCCTTGTTCTTGTCCTGATTTTCAAGATCCTGGCAAAGGGTTTGATTTCACGCTTAAGCGTCAATTAACCCCATTGAATGGGGTTCATTGGGTCTGTGATGGTCACTAATGAATTATGCCTGAAGGATATTTGAGCTTGCCCCTGTCGCAGATATGGCCTGCCAATGATCCCATTAGGCGATATTGGAAAACCATTTTTGACGATATGGAATTCGACTGAAGCACCGAATAATGTAATATGTATGGTTCCAATCGTTTCCACGGGATCTGGGTGTATCCCTGACAGCAAGATGGCCTTGTCAGGTTCATATTTCAATTCAAGTAACAGGTTTTTAATCTTTATTAGGTTCACGTCTGATCCGGGGTCTACTATAAAGCTGGATTTTGGGTTCTGTAGCTTTGGGGCCGTTAAGGTGACTACAGGAGAACCTTCTATTTTGCTTCCTGCTCGTAAGACCCTATGGTTTTCTCTGGGAAGTGAACATGTTTTGGAGGGCGCTGTGTGGTCGGCTGACTCCCTGCCACGTCCGAGCGAGGAGTCGGTTGCAAGTTTAAATTGGCGACTGGTCCTGGCGAATTTGACCTGGGTGGTGTCGTGCTGTCCGTCGATTTTCCGTACATCGGCCACATAGAGTTGGCTCTAGTGCCGTTGTCCGTGGGATACCCATGTAGGGACGTGGAACCAGGGAAATGCGGAGCCTACTGATAAGTGTAGGGAAGTTTCGAGGAAAAGTGAGTTGGATAGGGATATTGATAGGGGAAAGGGACGTAAGGAGCAGGGTATTTTGCAGAAGCTGAGAGGGGGATTACCCCCTCTATCGGGCTCTTTCCTGACCCTGTCCTTTATGAGTCCTCCGTTTCCCCTCTGTCCTTTCTCTCCATTTGCCTTGAAGAGGGGCTCGGAGAACATGGTCGATCGTGAGCTTCCTCCCTTGGTCGGGAGATAGGATAAGCGGATAGATGAATCTGGGTTCTCTCCAGTTGTTTCTGCCTCTCCTCAATATGTAGGGCATGGTCAAGGGCCTCGACGAGATCCTCGGTGTTCCTGGTGTCCACAAAGGTGGACATTTCATCTGGGAGCCCCTTTACGAACGCATCGAGTCCAACTTCCGTCACCGGTCTCATTATAATATTGCTCTCTTTTGCTTCATCAACGAGCCCCAAGTTATAGACCTTGGTGTATTGCTGGAGCGTCATGCACTTGGTGCTTTGCACTTGGTGCTTTGCACTTGGTGCTTTGCTGGAGCATCATGCACTCCAGTACCGAGGCCATTGCCGCAGCCGTGTCTATATTCAATGTCGAATTTGAGAGAGTAATGTTGGGATCCACTCCCAAGAGACTAGTACTTCTGTCCAGGAGTGTGTCGTTGGTGTCCCCGGGGTAGTCATTTTCAGTAGTGGTATTTTCCGTGGAGAGGGACTAAGTAGCTTTCGCGGGCGCAGCTTATGCTGGTGGCCTTATTGACCTTCAACGTGAATATCCCGCCGGGGAGTTAGTCCAAGCAGAGGGATTTTGATCCAAGTTTTAGGGAGGTTTGCTCAGATTATTACATGGAAAATCCGTGTATCACGGAGAAGTGTTCGATTACTCTTACTCCCGCTATTCCTCCGATTTGGTTTAGACCAATCGATTCTGGGTTAGCAATAACAAAAAAGTGGACATTCGTTTCTCTAATTTCTAAACCCAATTCTCCCACTACTCGTAATGTCCTATTTTCCAAGGTGACTTCGTATTCGGGGAAGTCTTCTGTTTTAGCGAAATCGATTGGTTAAATCGATATGTGATTGGAACAACTCTTGGCTAAATATTCAACGATTGGTTCCGAAGCTAGGATTTTGTGAACCACATCGGAATTTTATTCAACTTTCTGAATTCCCGAGAGCGGTGTCGGGCCTCTAATCTAGGATTTCGATTTCTGGTTCCATGATAACCGTATCGTCATCAGAGATATCGCCGTTTATGGGTTCTGCCAGAGAAGCGACCTCGCGTTCTGGATATTCGACTACGTGATTGCGGTGGTTTTCTTCCAAGATGGCACGTCTCCTTTGCTGAAGGGCTTCTTCTAGTTCCAGATCAAATGTCACGATTGGCCCAGTTGGATTCACGTTTCTAACTATAAGTGCCGGATTTATAGGTCGAATCGTCGGCCGAACTACGCATATTGGAACTACTTTTTTTCGGGAAAGACGAGATTATCGTATATGACCGATTTGCGAGATTCAGCGGCGTACTGGCGCTTTCCCCTATTCCTCTCCCCTCTCTTGTAGGGTGGTGGGGAGGATTCTCCTCCTTCTGGAGGATTCATGAGGTACTCCGTATAATATTCAGGATTTTAATCACGACTTTCGCGGAACCAATGATCGAGATGGACTGTTAACTGGGGCTTCCTCGTCCTGAATCACGGGTTCGGAAAATTCGGAAAATCCGAGCCGGAATTAAATAAACTTAACCTGGACTTTTTTTTCATTTATGAGGATGTCAGTGAAAGGAATAGTAATGTGTCTACGCTTCGACGTGAGCAATGGAGCCTTGAGTCTACACATACACTCATGGAGCTGAAGGCTTACCGAGTCGGAATAGAAATCATTTTTCAGCTCAGAATTTACGGTACCACTTTTCCATCCTGATCAAATCCGGATTAAAGTCAAAAATATTTCGATACGGCTTTTCCGGTATTTCTTATCTGTGAAGGTGGTAATGATGCGCTTAAATCTTCGACATGAGCAACGGAGCCTCAAGTCAACGCATAGACTCATGGAGCTGAAAGCTTACCGAGTCAGAATAGAAATTATTTTTAGTTCAGGCTTTACGGTACCACTCCCCCTTAGTAAAGGGAGCCACAGTCTGAAACATGTCCTAACTCAATAAGTATTGGTGATACTAAATTATTTAACTGGAGCTTCCATGTTCTAAGTCACAAATTTGGAAAATTCGGAAAATGCGAGCCGGAATTAAATAACCTTAAACTGCACCCTCTTTTCTTTCATGAGGATGTCAGTGAAAGGAATAGTGGTGTGCCTACTCTTCGACGTGAGCAACGGAGCCTTATGTCTATACATACACTCATGGAGCTGAAGGCTTACCGAGTCAGAATAGAATTATTTTCAGACTTTACGGCAACATTCCCCCTTAAGAAAGTGAGCTATGGTTGGATAACATGTTTCTATTATATTTTATCATGGAATCTTAATAAGGTAAAACAAGTAAGAGAAGAGAGTGAAAAAGACAGAAGACGCTGAAGTCTTCATGATTCTCGGGCACCCTTATTAAAAAGAGATTTTTTTCCCCTCCTCCTTCTTGCCAAAGCGCACCACTTGACTTTGCAATTCCTCAAGGATTTATTCACCCTTGGAATTGGCAGGGAGATTGTCGACAGTTCTTGGCCGAGCTAGTTTAGATAGATTAATTCGGGCTTCCGCTTGCATCAGCAGTTTTTCGAAAAAAGACAAAAACTCGTCACAACTGTTAAACCTTTGAGTTTCGATTTCCTAAAGCTCGAGTATTTCCTTTGAGACCTTAGGGGTTAAAAAACGATTGCGCGCGGTGCTTTGGCCTAATTTTAGCATTACTGCTACCCGGAAGATTAGACATCTCCCGATCGTACCACAATTGAAAATGATGATAGTCCACACGAGAATAGTGCTGGAACCAAAATCCGGTATACGGCCAAATCAAAAATACCTGGCGAGTTAAGGCGCTTCGTCAGGCTTGATTTATGCCCATGTATTACATAACACCTTTTTTCTGCTACACGGATGAATTGTGGGATGTAATATTTTTACCACATAATCTCAATGTCATAATGCTGAGAAAGAAAGCCTTCGTTTTTTGAAAAATGCTCTTGTTTTGGTTATATTTAAATTAATCGAAAATTTGCTTCCTTTATGCGCCTGGAAACGAGCAATCCGCCAACCGGAAAAGTAGCCGCGATTAACCGAAAACAGGCGCTCCAAATTTTCTCACTTATAACTGGTTTTCGAGCGTGAAATTTATCGCCGACACTTCATATATGAAGATATTGAATTTTAATATGCTGCATTAGATTCCTTACATAATTTCAAGACGATTAAAAAAAGATAGAAAAAAATTGGTTAACTCGTTCGATTTCTGTTGGGAGTTTTGATAATGCTGCATTTTATTTCAGATTAGCTTCAGTGTTGATAATACTCACTCATTTCCCTAAACCTTTTTTTTCATTTTTTTCTTAAATTACATCAAAACCGTGACGAAAATGAATGTCGAAGTATCCAAAATATATAAATAATGTACAGGATATCCAATGTAATTGTTGTAAGCAAATTATATTAACCAAAAGTCAAGATATTGGAAATGAGCATATTTGTAAGTTCAAATTGCTTCATTTTACCAACAGGGTCATGTTTGATCATGAAAATTTGTTCTATGGTATGTTTTTTTATTTTATAAACAAATTTTATAAACAAATGCACAGTTCCGTCATTTATAGTCAGAAAGTACTCGTTTTCTTTCTAATCGTCTTCAAATTACATAAGCGGTGATATTTAGTGCCGAAGAATTGTCAATCGATATTATTTGCTTTTGTTCTAAACAAATTTTGTAAACAAATGCATAGTTTGACCAGTTGTGGATAGAAAGTGATCGTTTTTCTGTCTACTCGTCTTCAAATTACATCAGTGGTGCTATTTGGTGACAAAGAATTGGCAATTTGTTTATTTTACAAACAAATGCATTGTTTGGTGATTTATAGACAGAAAAAAATAGCTTTTTTTTAATCGTCTTCAAATTACACAAGTGGTGATGTTTATTGAGGAAGAATTGTCAATTGATATTGTTTGTTTTTGTTATAATCAAATTTTATAAACGAATGCATACTTTCGCCATTTGTAGATAGAAAGTGATCGTTTTTCTGTCTAATCGTCTTCAAATTACATAAGCGGTGCTATTTGGTGACAAAGAATTGGCAATTGGTTTATTTTATAAACAACGTTTATAAACAAATGCATTGTTTGGTGATTGATAGACAGAAAGTAATAGTTTTTCTGTCTACTCGTCTTCAAATTACACAAATGGTGATGTTTCTTAAGGAAGAATTGTCAATCGATATTATTTGTTTTTGTTATAAACAAATTTGATAAACGAATGCATACTTTCACCATTTGTGGATAGAAAGTGATCGTTTTTCTGCCTAATCGTCTTCAAATTACACAAGTGGTTATGCTTATTGAGGAAGAATTGTCAATCGATATTATTTGTTTTTGTTATAAACAAATTTTATCAACGAGTGCAGAAAAACTATTACTGTCTGTCTATAAATCACCGAATAATGCATTTGTTTATAAAATGAACAAATTAAAAATTCTTCGTCACCAAATGGCACCACTTATGTAATTTGAAGACGAGTAGACAGAAAGACGATCAATTCCTATCTACAAATGGTGAAAGTATGCATTTGTTTATAAAATTCGTTTATAACAAAAACTAATAATAACGATTGACAATTCTTCCTGTATAAACATTACCACTTGTGTAATTTGAAGACGAGTAGACAGAAAAACTATTACTTTCTGTCTATAAATCACCAAAAAATGCA
>CAKNWT010319198.1:0-14268 GCA_932066315.1 Andricus coriarius
ATATTGAGTGGACAAATCATCTCAAGGATGACTTGCTAGACTGCTACGATGCCAGAATTAACCCTGTTCGCGAAGGCTTTACGGCGCGTATGCACAGTTTTTGGTGCCAGACACACCCAGAGCTTCAGCACGTTTTGCATCAGTCTTTGCGTAATCAATTCGACTAAAATTCCGGATTTCAGGGCAAGGAGGGACATTGGCATGCAAGTTCCTACTAAGCCCCAAGATCTGGCTGAAATATATGGCCTCTGGACCATCAATTTTTCAGTTTATGGTTGACGGAATGTATTCGGAATTTCGCACAGGAACTGAGGATCTACAATGAAGCACTGAACACGTCAAAGCAGCTGACATTCAAGCAGCATATTGTTGACAAAATGCCGCTGTTATCTGACGCGAGGAGGAGAATACAGAAGAGGGAGAGATGGATCAGGGAGGTTCAATAGTTTCTCGCTGACTCACTGCGCCTCTACAGCGACCCGCTGTTTCTGTCTGAAATCTCCCAAAGCCCAACGAGGTTGACACTTTCTGGAGAATGGTATAAAAGATCTCGAAAACACTGGAGTTGAAAGAAGATACTAAGAATATCATCTGCTGCAAGGAGTTTTGCGACAATCTCCTAACACCTGAGGAAGAATGTCCATCAATCACTGCCGATGAGGTGAAAGAAGCACTTGGGGATACGAAGAACTTTTCCGCTGCAGGTCCAGATGATATCAAAAACTTCTGGTGGAAGAAGTTTACTTCTAGGCACAGATGTGCGAACAACGTCGCTCGAAAAAAGGTGTAGCAGGCTGCCGAGAGAACCTGCTAACTGTCAGGTGCGTCTGCAAAGACGCAGCAGTCTATCAGCGCGTCCTGTCATCCACACATAGTGAGATGTATAGAGAGATTAATGCTCCTTTGGAAAACTAGATTCACTATCTCATCTGAAAATTATCGGGTCACAACGAGCAACGTCACCTTCCAGAAAAGAGTCTCTCGCACTACGAAATTCTCCTGGATACCTCTCGGGCGACACTTATCATCGCGAGCATAAGGTCACTCATGTATTTTACATGGATGACCTAAAGATCAATTGATGATACTTTGATTGATGATTGGACAAGTGTGCCAATATTCATCTGAAGAAAGGAAAAATTACACAAGCTTACAAATAAAACAAAATTTCTGTAAATTTAATGCTACTATTTTTTCCTCTGTATTTTGGCTCGCTAAATTCGAAAATCACATTACACAATTTTTTTATGGATAGGTTTTCGAGATATGATTTTTTGAAACTTTTTTTTATTTTTGTCGGTTGTGGCTTCACATTTTAGGCCATATATCAAGTTATAAACGTCAGATTGCGTCGAGCCAGGTCTCAAATTAAAGGTAATAAAATTTCCAACAACTGCTCTTTATATTATTTTCCAATCTATTCAGTAGTTTAGGTGTTATGTCCCAAAATATATGAGAAAATTCCATTTTTGGTGCCCAAATAAAAATCGAAAATTCACTCTATCGCCATGCAAAAATAGAAAAATTCAAATTATGTCCAGTTTCTTATCTTTTATATATAGATAGCACTTTTTAGAAAAAAGAAAGGTCTGTTTTTCTATTTTTTAAATTTTTTGTACAGAAAACATTTATTTAATTTGTTTTTAATTAGGAATTTCAATATTGCAAGACTAGGTTAGAAATAATGCTGGTCCCTGCTTTGTCTTCAGTTCTTCGCAGGTTCTGTTTCTCTCATAAGGAACCCAATATAATCTCCCAACATTCTTGTATTCCAAAACCCTTGGCAGTTTTTTGGTGAAAACTTTGACGTGCTCGTCACTTACGTCACCGAGATTTTCAGGGGAAAAATCCAAGTGGGAATGCACTAAATTAATTTGGAGCGACATATTTACACCTGTTGAAATTAAAATTAAATGTACACATTTTTTCGTTTTGTAAAGCAGTGTAATGAAGAAGTACATGTATTAAATAAATGTACAATATGCAAAAAGGGGCAAAAGTAGAAGATTTTTCACGCGGGTGAGTTGACTGCCCGAACGAAAACATTATTGCCGAGGGTGCGTTTACTGCCCGTGCGAAGCGAGTATATATATAAGATGCAGAAATCTGTCATCCTTGGGTCGCTTCGTGTGCTCAAAACACACGAGGGTTTCGCTGGCCTCTCGTTGTGATTTCATCGTGTCCTGTGACCACCCATCTCACCGTTGTGAGACGTGGCCATGAGTGTGATTTACCGCGGTCCTACTCGGAGCTGGAGTCACATTTAGATGGCAGTTTATCCCAGTGAGACCCTGCGGTGGTCGCATATATATACTTAGTGGGACGATTGTAGTGGGGGCTAAGGCGTAGGCTTTAGACCCACACCGTCGGCTTGCGGGTTCGATTCCCGCCTCGCACTCTGGAAGAGCCTTGGCGGCCCATGCGGTGAACACTACCCAAGCAAGGGAGTTGTTCACCTCCGGAGAGTCGTGGGACCGGTACCCCTAGAGAAAAAGGTTCTCTAAGTACTTAAAGCTGTTTCTCTTGGTGGATCGGAATCCACCTTAAACTGTAGGTCCCCCTCTCACCACCAAGTAAGTGCGTGGGGGGGGGGGGGGTGTAAAGGAATAGGGAAGAGATACAAGAAAAATGTAAACCCTTAGGGGACACATTACAAGCTTCCATTCCATATATATATACTTAAAACATAAGGTTTAAAAACCACCACAGGGTCTCACTGGGAGCAACAGCCATCTAAAAAATGACACCGGCTGCCAGTAGGACCGCGGTAAATCACATTCATGGCCACGTCTCACAAACGTGAGATCGGTGGTCACAGGCTACGATGGAATCACAACGACAGACCAGCGAAACCCTCGTGTGTTTTGAGCACACGAAGCGACCCAAGGATTACAGCTTTCTGCATCCATTTCGCAAGTGCCTTGGCATATTTTTGACACGCGGGTATGGCTTTAAGGTTACGAAACAGTGATAGTTTCGCACCTCCGAGAGCACCTATCACAAGGACAATCACTTGTACCGAATATTTTGGGTACAGTCTTCGCAGCTCCCTTTTAAGGTCTTGATACCTCTCCTCCTTTTCTTTCTCCTTGGCAGTGATGTTGTATTCTGACGGGGCCGAGAATCCGATCACGAATATAGTTCGTATCTCGAAATCTTGGAGAACAATGGCAGGCCTCGAGTGTGCAACGGAGACTGCTGTCCGAAAATCGTAGTTCCAGAAAATTTGACACTTCTCGTTTTGGACAATTGACTCTATATCCCGTGGAGAGTTCAGCAGGGCAGGGTCGCGGCCAACACCGTGAGAGCGACAAAGATGGTAATAAAGGACTGTTAGGGCCGCATTATGTCTGTAGATGTACGTAGTTCCTGCGTGGGTGGCACACCCTGATAGTATGTGTTCCAGGTACTCAGCGTGTGCATGACACGCTCTGCACCTATTGCTCGGCACTTCTTGACATAAAATGCGGTCACGGTATGCTAAGGTGGAAATGACACGGTCCTGGCATGCGAAAATGAAAGCCTCTGTACCTGAATTAAGCCCTAATGATATGAGGAAAGCAAAAGTTCGCTCCTTCGACAAGGACTGTTTTTCTACATTTCTGTGAAAATTTCCGTGCATTTTCTTGTCGAGTAGCTCTTAATTGAATTTTTAAACTTCTGCTTTCTTCACTTCGGCTTTCAAAAGTGAAGCATATAGATGAAGTAATGCACTTTTTTCACTTCTGATGTTAAAATTCACGCCAAGGGTTTCGGCCGCTTGCTCCGCGGCTTTGTGAAGGAACGTTCCTTTGCCAATAATCTCGTGGTTCCTGACCATTTTTAGGAGAGGATCTCTGCCATTGGCTACGATATAAGCTGTACTTAGAACTATTCGGTTATGAAGACACTGGAGATTTAAATGTCCGCGTCCGCCTTGACGGCGTGAAATGTATCATCGCGGAATTGACGAATTGATATGCAAGCTTTTATGCATATGCATGATCTTACGTGTGGTGACATCAAGGGCCTTAAGTTCGTTCTTCGTCCATTGAACCATCCCAAACGAGTAGAGTAGAACCGGGACAGCAAGCATGTGAGTCGCAGATATCTTGTTCAACGCTGACAGATTGGAAGACCAAATCTGTCGGCGAAGATGCTTGTATCTGCTTCGGAGAGACTCCTTTACTGATGTTACGTCCTGAATGCGGCTTTGAGGTACGCCCAGGTATGTGGTCTCTCCAGTGTTAAGATGTCTGATAACACCTATATCCACAAGCTCAGGGTCCTCGGGAACGCCAGCAATCTTTCCGTCCTTCAGATGAATTTTAGTACATTTATCCAATCCAAAGTCCTTCCCAATCTCTCCTGCATACTTCTTGATTATATTTATGGCAGTTTGAAGTCTGCCTTTGCCACAGGCGTAGAGCTTCACGTCATCCATATAGAATACATAAGTGACCTTATGCTCGCGCCGGTCAGTGTCGCACTGGGGTATCCAGAAGAATTTCGTAGTGCGCGAGATAGAGGCAGAAGTGTGATGCTAAAAAGTAAAGGGCTCATGGAATCGCCCTGAAAGACGCCCATCTGAAAGGTGACGTTGTTTGTTCACACGATAATTTCCAGACGAGATAGTAAACCTAGTTATCCAAAGACGCATCCATCTCTCTATGCATCTCACTATGTGTGGATGCACCCTCAAGCTTTCCAACAGACAGATGATAAGTTTATGAGAGTTTGAATCGAAAGCTTTCCGGTAGTCAATCCAGGCCATTGACAGGACATTGGATGGGCTGCAGCGTCTATGCAGACACACCTGTTAATTGGCAGGTTCTCTCGACAGCCTGCTACACCGTTTTTCCAGCCACGTTGTTCGTACATCTCGAGCCTCACATGCTCAATTCGCCGAACAATCCTGTTATTTAGGACAGCTGTAAAGATCTCATACAGCGTATTCAAACAAGTTATTGGCCTGTAATTCTCTGGGTTGGAGAAGTTGCCTGTTTTCGGCAGGAGTATAATGCGTCTCAACACCAGCCACTGCGGAATGGGCGTCTCTGTCTTTAAATGCGAGGTGAATATGTGGGCCAAATGTTGGTGTGTAGAAGTAAACTTCTTCTACCAGAAGTTCTTGATACAATCTGGTCCAGCACCGGAAAAGTTCTTCGTTCCTCTAAGTGCTTTTTTCACCTCTTCGGCAGTGACTGATGGACATTCCTCCTCAGATTTTATGAGGTTGTCGCAGAATTCCTTGAAGTGGATGATATTTTCAGTATCTTCTTTCAACTTCAGTGTTTTTGGGATCTTGTATACCTCTCTCCAAAAAGTCTCTACCTCGTTGGGCTTGGGTGGATTTTTGACGGAAACAGGGTGATCACTGAACAGGCGAGATGGGTCAGCGAGAAACTGTCGATTCTCCCTGATTTATCTCTCTCTTCTGTATTCTCCTCCTTGCGCCAGATAACAGTCGTATTTTCTCAACAATATGCTGCTTGATTGTCAGCAGCTTTGACTTGTTTAGTGTGTGATTCATGGTCCTCAGTTCTTGGGCGAACTTTCGAACCCTTTTCGTGAACGGTCTACTAGATGTTATGTAGTCAATCACACATTGAATGCGGGACGCATTCTGTCTTGCCCATCCAATATTCTTGTTCAGTTGATGTAAGCGTCCTCAATTCTTTTGATCCATCGTTGGTTTGAGCCTTCAATTTGAATCAGCCAAAGCTCTCGCAGCACCATAAACTGAGCAATTGATGGACCAGAGGTCGGACTCCTGCGAGATTTCTCCATGAAGGGAGGTTTCCATTTCAGTCAGATCTTAGGGCTTAAGAGGAACTTGCATGTTAATGTTCCTTCTTGTCCTGAAATCGTGATCATCTCTCAGAAGGTACCTGCTTGCCGCGGTTGGTCTTATTGTAGCTTCTTCATCTTCGGCTGCAGCTTGATCAAGCAGCGGTTGAGGAAGCGTTCCGCGTACATATCCATTTTTCCAGAGGTAGGCACGTTGATTTCACAACGATTGAATCGAAACGTGCTAAAGCTCTGGGTGTTTTTCGCACCACAGAGTATGCATGCGCGCCATAAAGCCTCGGTGAACCGGGATAATGCTGGCATCGTAGCAGTCTAGCAAGTCATCCTTGAGTTGATTCGTCCACTCAATGTGGGCGTTTCGCCGGTTCGTCGTCGTGTTTCCATCTAAATTATTTTCAGCACCCCGAACTCTAGGATTATCGGCATTGTTCGCCGACCCATTGTCGTGTGCTCTGCGCGTTCGATTGTTTTGAACCGCATTTGCAACTTTTTGATGTTTTGGTGGTGTCATTGTTGTTCCCACGAGCAGCTAGGGAAAGGGTTCGTCCATCCTTGTAGAACCCTGCATGTAAGGATAAGGCTGCATATTCTAAGAGGTCGCCCGGTATCTCAGAGTCACCGTTTAAGACACCTCACCCAGGTGCCATTCAGCTTTCGGCATGGTTGTTATGTCTCCGCTTAGGGGTTATTCCTTCGGGACCATCCCTGGACAATTGTCCGCGACTGCTTATTAATTATTGTAACCATATTCAGCAGAAACCCTTGGTACAGGGACCCTCTATCCGCAACCCGAGGACGCGTTCGGTGGCTTTGTCATGGGCCCTTGAGTTCTATTCCAAAGGAATCGAAACCGAAACCGAATATAACGAAATATATAATATATATATACCACCCATCTCAAGGTTGTGAGACGTGGCCATGAGTGTGATATACCGCGGCCCTGCTGGGAGCCGGTGCCATTTTTTAGATGGCAGTTGCTCCCAGTGAGACCCTGCGGTGGTTGTTTAACCTAATTTTTTAATTATATATATATATATAAATTTTACTTTTGCCCTGCTAATTTTACTTTCGCCCCGCTAATTTTACTTTTTCCCCGTAAAAATAGTTTTTCGAAAAAATATGTTACTTTTGCCCCGCTTATCAGGGGCAAAAGGTGGGTTTTTCGATCGGGTGTGGCATAAAATAAGAATATATATTCCGTACCCATTTTTGCATAATTCTTGAGCAAATATTTAACCAATTGCTTGTAATTCGGGCTTTTATTGTTTTTACGAAAATTGGAAACAATCAATTGGAATTATTTTTAGGCTGCAACCTCATTAGGTGTCAATAATGAGGGGAAATTTTCATCTTTGAGCTCTTTCTTATCTGTGAACCGTCAAAGATTTTTTCTTTGATTTTTGCAATAGAAAGTTTTGGGAAAATCTATCTTAAATGCTCAAGCGCTCGGCTTTCTTTGTCTAACGATCTGACGAAGTTTTTGAAGAGTCCAAGTTTTATGTGTAATGGTCGAAGGATGATATTTTGTTTCTTCACCCACACTAGTATTGATACTTTTTTAGAATCGGAATCTAGAATTGAAAGTATCTAGTATTTTATACATGATGCTCAAAAAATAGTATAGGTATCGCCTATCCCTTTGTACACTTGGTGCAGCGCGTGCACTGACGAGAGGCGAACCATCTTTGAATTTTGGTACCTTCATTCAATTGCTTATATCTCCGATATTTATGCATGTATTTTTCATAAATACCTGGCATTTTCTTAAAATTTCTATGTATATATAAAAAATAAGAAACTGGACATAATTTGAATTTTTCTATTTTTGCATGGCGATGGAGTGTATTTTCGTTTTTTATTTTGGCGCAAAAAATGGAATTGTCTCATATATTTTGGGACATAACACCTAAACTACTGAACAGATTGGAAAACAATATAAAGAGCGATTGTTGGAAATTTTATTACCTTAAATTTGAGATCCTTCGCGACCCAATTTGACGTTTATAACTCGATATATGGCCTAAAATATAAAGCCACCGCCAAAAAAATTTCAAGAAATTTCAAAAAATCATATCTCGAAAACCTATGCACAAAAAAAATTGTAATGTGCTTTTCGAGTTAAGCAACCGAAACTACAAATAAAAAAATAGTTGCATTGAATGTACATTTTGGCTGTAAACTAGTGTTATTGGCGTTCCCAGTGACCCTGATCTTGTGGATATAAGTGTTATTAGACATCTTTACACTGAAGAGACCTATACATACCTGGGCATAGATCAAAGCCGTATTCAGGACGCAACATGAGTGAAGGAGTCTCTCCGAAGCAGATACAAGGATCTGCTACGATAGATTTGGTCTTTAAATCTGTCGGCGTTGAGCAAGATATCTGCGACTAACATGCTTGCCGTCCCAATTCTACTCTAATCGTTTGGGGTGGTTCAATGGACGAAAAGCGAGCTTACGGTCCTTGATATCGCCACACGTAAGATCATGCATATGCATAAGAGTTTGCATATCAATTCGTCCATTTCGCGATTATGGATCTCACGCCGTTAAGGCGGATGCGGACTTCTGAATCTCAAATCTCTTCATAACCGAATTTTTCTAAGTACAGCTTAAATTGTTGGAAATATCGAAGATCCTCTCCTAAAAATGGTCAGGAAACACGATAGGATTGGCAAGGGAGCGTTCCTTTACAAAGCCGCAAAGCAGGACGGTGTCATTTCCACCTTAGCATACCGTGACCGCATTTTATGTCAAGAAGTTCCTACGCGCAAACGACGTACATCTACAGACATATCGCGGCCCTAAGAGTGCTTTATTACCATCTTTGTCGATCTTACGGCGTTGGCCGCGACCCTGCCCTGCCGAACGCTCCGAGGAAGATAGAGTCAATTGTCCAAAACGAGAAGTGCCAAGTTTTCTGGCTCTACGATTTTCGGACAGCAGTGTTCGTTGCACACTCGAGGCCTGACATCGTTCTCCAAGACTTCGAGAACCGAACTATATTCGCGATCAAATTCTCGGCGCCGTCCGAGTACAACATCACTGCTAAGGAGAAGGAAAACGAGGAGATGTATCAAAACCTTAAAAGGGAACTGCAACGACAGTCGTTGCAGTTAAAATATTATATTGAAATATAGTTAAAATATGACCCAAAATATGCGGGTAAAGTAATTGTTCTCGTAATCTATGCTCTCGGAGTTGCAAAAGCCATACCTGCGTGCCAAAAATATGCCAAGGCACTTTCGAGATGGATGCAGAAAGCTGTCATCCTAGTCGTAAGACGTTACCATATGTGTGATTCACAGCGGTTCTACTGAAAGCCGGTGTCATTTCTAGATGGCAGTTGCTACCAATAAGTCCATGCGGTGGTTGCTTAACCCTTTTTTTTAATTATATAGTAGAAAGTTTCTCATAAGGACAACCGCGGTATTTCATCGGAAGCGGATGCCATTCTACAACATTGCACCCGCTCCCAGAGAAATCGCAGTAAAGTTTAAGCTGTAACCGCGTCCCTCTATCTGTCTCTCTCTCCGTGCCCGACTTCAATCCGGGTGATTTGAGGAAAGCAAAGGTCACTTCATACGAAATCGACTGATCCTTTACATTTCTGTGTAAGATGCCGTTCATCCACTTGTTAAAGGAGCTGTTCGCGGAAATTTTCTCCTGTGCGTTCTTGATTCGGGAGTTTAGGAGTAATTACTCAAGATAAACAATGTTTGATGCATTTTGCACATCTCCTATATTGAAGTCAAGGCAAAGTTTTTCAGCAGCCTCCTCTGTTGCTTTATACAGAAATGCTCCTTTGCCCATCTCCCTCGTGTTTGCTAACCATTTTATGAAGGGGTCTCGTCGATTTGTGACTATATGTGCTGTACTTCGAATAATCCTGTTATGAAGACATTTAAGATTCAGTTTTCCGCGGCAACCTTGACGGCATGAGCTGTAAAGTCGCGGAACAGAAGACTTAAGGTGCATGCTTTTTTTCAAGTGCATAACCTTTCGTGACCAGATATCGAGGGATTTGAGCTCGCTCTTCGTCCATGGAAACGCTTCAAATGAATACAGTACTACCGAGTATCCATATAAAATACATGCATGATCTTGCACTCGCGATGATAAGTGTCGCCGCGCAGGTATCCAGGAGAATTTCGTAGTGCGAGAGATAGAGGCAGAAGTGTGATGCAAAAAAAGCAGAGGGCGCATGGTATCGCCCCGAAAGACACCCCTCTGGAAACTGACGTTGTTCGTTGTCACACGATAATTTCAAGATGAGATAGTAAATCTAGTGTGGATGAGTCTTCAAGCTTTCTAACAGATAGATGATAAGTTTATGAGAGGTTGAATCGAAAGCTTTCCGGTAGTCAATATAGGTAAATGAAAGGAAGCGCTGATAGACTGCTGCGTCTTTGTAGACCCACCTATCAATTACCAGGTCTCTCGGAAGCTTGCTACACCTTTTTTCGAGCCACGTGGTTCGCACATCTCAGTGCACACAGGCTCCATTCTTCAAACAATCCTGTTGTGTAGGACAGCTGTAAAGATTTTACACAGCATCCTAACACCAGCCACTGTGGAATAAGCGTTTTCGACTTTAAATATAAAGCGGAAAAGTTCTTTTGTACCCGTAAGTGTTTTTTATGGACATCGCTCCTCACATGTTATGAGGTTGGCGCAAAACTCCTTGTAGCGGATGATATTATCAGTATCTTTTTTCAAATTCAGTGTTTTCGGGATCTTGTATACCTCTTTCCAAAAAGTCTGTACCTCGTTGGGCTTTGGTGGATTTTTGACAGAAACAGAGTGATCGCTGAAGAGATGCGATGGGTCAGCGAGAAACTGTTGGTTCTTTCTAATTCGTCTCTCCCTCTTCTGTATTCTCCTCCTTGCGTCAGATAACACACGTATTTTGTCAACAACATGCTGCTTGATTGTCAGCAGCTTTGACTTGGTCAATGTGTGATTGTAGATCCTCAGTTCCTGGGCGAACTTTCGAACTCTTTCCGTGAATGGTCTGCAGCTTGCTCAAGCAGCGGTTGGCGAAGCACTCCGCGCACATATATATTTTTCAAGAGGTAGGCACATTGGTTTCGCAATGACTGATGCGAAACGCGTTCAAGGTCTGGGTTTTTCTGGCACCACAGTGTGTACGCGCCGCAAAGCTCCCGTGACCAGGAATAATGCTGGCATCGTAGCAGCGCAGCAAGCGATCCCTGAGTTGATTCGCCCACTCAAATAATATTAGTAATAAATCACATGAACAAATGAAAATCTTTCGAAGTTTTAGACTAGTGTCCAGAAGAAAAACTTGGCAACAAGTGCTCGCCTTCCGATTTAAAATTACTAAACTTTGACATCTTTGCGCCTACTCTAAATATGAGTCGTGCACAAAGATTTCGGAAATTCTAGATCTGACGTTTTTTGGACCATCGTAGTCAGCATAGAAGCCAGAGCTCGGCGGTGATGCAGTCGCCGCATCTGAAAGTTATACTTCCTCCTCCATGAATATCGTCATTAAAATATAGAATAAGGGGGGGGGTGTTGTGAACCTGTCACCTTAGGCTTAGATCCGCCCATGAACAAGGATATATATATATATATATATATATATATTTCCATGCATTGATAAGGAATAAGCGTGTACTTTTTTGATCTAGTAAATATTGTATAGTATTAATAAATTCAAATCTGGATAAAAATTGAAATAATTTTCTTACACTATGTACACGAGTTTACGCATGAAAATAGAGTGACTATTAGTAATGCTCTTCTTACTGTATGGATAGCTAAGGACAAACAGCGATATGGATGAAATAACAGCAAATATTGGATCTGTGAATCTGGCGTTGTATGAATCTGTAAGGTAGACAAGCATCGAATCTGTTATGACCAATATGCATCCCAATAGATCCCGAACCACCTGTCGTATATCCTGATTTTTTAGTAGAGTTACGCTTCTGAAAAATAATAAAAGTTTCGTTACAAAAAAAAGCTGTCCCTGTAAAGAAAAATTTCCTATTGAAATTAATTGGAAATGTTAAATGAACCATTTGCAATTCAAAACAATAGGAAGGCTGCCTTGTAAATTTATATTATATTTTATTTGCTTTCGACTGAAAAAATGTGGATACTTAAGAAATAAGTAGTATTAACCTCAAATAGCATGAAAAAAAAAACTTGATAAATATCCCAGTCAATATCTTCATCAGTAGAACAAACTATGAACACTTGCTTTTTTTTGGGGGGGGGGGGAATATACTTTGACAAAGTCTTAGTGAACCAAGCATTCTGCATATCTTGGAAGTATCCCTTTCTTATATAGCCATAAATGAGCATAAAACGCAGCCTTGGGAGCTCCAATAAAGGTTGTCAAAATTCGGCTACCCCCCCCCCTTCCATCCTAAAACTGTGACATACTTTATGCAAGCTCCCTTTGAAATATAAAGACAGTAAATTCAGGACTCAAAAGAATGACTAAAATTGGCTCATTTCAATCGTTTTTGTGTAAAAAGTTTCTTTTTTATTCTAACCCGAGCATAAAAAATATTTTTTACACAAAAAATATTGAAATTAGACAATTTTTCACTCTAAATACAGATTTGGTTCCGAACAGGAATCGGCCCTAATTACACAGGACCACAAAATCTAAGCCCTTGCAACACGGATCAGGCTACGTGTGTCTTATATTTTCGGGGTCGCTGAATTTGAATCCGTTGTCAGTTTGGTCCCATCAGGTCAGGGTCAAGGTTATCTCAAGGTCAAACTTACAAAATTCATCGCTTACCAATTAAGTCAGGGTATCTATAGGTTTTCTAGGTCGCTGAATTCAAATCCGTAGTCCGTTTGGCCCCATCAGGTCAGGTTCAAGGTAAATTCAAAGTCAAACCTACACAATTATTTGCTAACCAAATAAGTCAGGAAACCTATAGGTTTTCGGGGTCTCTGAATTCAAATCCGTTGTTTGCTTGGTTTGACCTTCAATTGACCTTGACTCAGACCTGATGAGAGCAAACGGACAACGGATTTGAATGTCGCGACCACGAAAACCTATAGGTACCCTGACTTTATTGGTTAGTGATGAATTTTGTAAGTTTGACATTGAATTGACCTTGACCAAGACCCGATGGGATCAAAGGGACAACGGATTCGAATTCAGGAGACCCGAAAACCGATATGCACCCTGAGTTATTTGGTTAGCGAAGAATTTAGTAGGTTTAACCTTGAATTTACCTTGACCCTGGCCTGATGGGACCAAACGGACAACGGATTCGAATTCAGCGACCCCGAAAATATAAGACCCACCTAGTCTGGTCCGTGTTGCAAGAGTTTAGATTTTGTGGTCCTGTGTTATTTAAAATGATGGAATTCCAGTATTTATGGGGTAAAATGAGGTAATTTACTTTTGAGATTGGGTCCTCTTATGAGCGCCCTTAAGAAAAATACTAAAATTTTGTTATTTATAGGCAAGAAAAATGAATAATTATTCGGAAATTTTATTTTATTTGCTAATTAAAAACAATTCAAACGAAGCCGTTTTTCTTTATTATACCGCTTCACTGCCTTGATGAGGAATTCATTTCAATAAAGCCACGTAGTTGAAATAGTTATGTTGCATATCCGCAATTGCAGAAATTAAACTTAAAGAATGGACAAATTTCGTAACTAAAATTTCGCAGCTGGACATTGAATACAATTTACCATGTGTTTACTCCCACAATATGAGAATAAGTATAACACGAATTTTTGTCACTTTTCATATATTAAATTATAAATACCAAAATGGCTAAACAGACGACCGTACATTATGGTGAAAGATACTAGGTAATTGTGTGAAGACAAGAGTTAAGGTGCTTTAAACGAAAGTTAGTTGGCGAATGATATATTTTTAAGGCTCCGAAAAGATCCAGGGCAGATTTACAGAAAATTTCCAATGGGTAAAAATTAGTAAAACTGGTTCAATAAGCAAATGCAAAGACAAGCATAGTGAGCTAACTCTTCCAGAAGGTACCTGATATGCTTAACAAATTCAAAGGCAACCAAATTTTGGGATGATCGGCCAAAAGTACATTATTAGATCATAAACAGATTTACCGACTAGGTAAGGGATAAATAAATAATTATGCTACGTTACCTTGGAAGAAATAATTTAGTTTACTCGAGACAACTTAAGACGCATAACCGCAAACATCTCAAAATCCTGACGTGACGGGCCAATTTTGACCCCGGATTCGGATTCTACGCAAAAATTACTTCGGGAATGACCTTCCGCTATCCAACAACTGACATGACCCCATTATTTACAGGCCTGTGTTATCGTAGAACTTACAAGTTCCCTGGCGGACCGAATGAACGGAACGGATACGCTACAGCGTATCCTTAAAGTATCCACATCGTATCCTTTCCGCAGCATGCAAGAAAAACTTGTTAAAAAAGGAAGATGAACATTTAACTTGTTGAAATTCGGATTTTACGTGA
>CAKNWT010319200.1:0-37991 GCA_932066315.1 Andricus coriarius
CTATCGAAGTAACGTTAGGAACTTAGATAACATTTAGTACGTTTTCTGAAGATGAATTTTAGCAAAGTTTGCGAATTTCACGAATATGGCCCTGCAACGGTACAGTTAAACAATAACCTAATAAGTTTCGAAATCACTTTCATATTTCAGACTTCACACTCGCTCTCCTATTCTCTCCATTTCTCGCTTTTTCAAGAATTCTTCCTTTTCCCTGTTTTCAAGAAACTTCGTTGTCTCATTTTTAGCTTAAATGCGAACTGAATTAATAGAAACCTATACGAAAATTGAACTATGTTTCGTTAAAAGTTATTTTTTTTTTTGTCGAATTCGCTGAAGTCAAAATCAAATAAATCGAGAAAATAGTACTTTTTACCATAATTTTAAATATTATTATCTGTTCTGCATATGTTTTTCAATTATTTGTGATCTTTTTGACAATCAACCAAATACTTTTACTCCTGACAAAACTTTCAAATAAATTATTTATAAATAATAACAGCAAAAGAATTTCTGAAATTAAATAGTAAAGATAAGCTTTTCTTTTTCAGAACTTGATGAATTTTATCTCAAAAAAAGAAAAAACTTGGAAAATGCATTTCAATAAAATATTAGATCCTATATCTGTATACACTTATGCAGTCAACAAAAATTGATAATTGTACCAGCAGAGAAGAAATAAGGTAAAGGTACCTATAATGAGACAAATTTTGAAGGGGTTTTGAGATTTTCATTAATTTTTGAACGATGGTAGAATATATTTTCAAAATGTTCACATCAATGAATGCACTGATCTTTTCTGAATGCGAAACGCCTAAAAAAGTTTAATTTATAGCCTTAGAAAAGTTATTATATTTATGAAAAAGCGGAACGACCTATATGTACCTATTATGAAACAACTTTTGGATTCTTGTACCAGTGTTCCATAATACATGTCTCTCTTATGGAACAGCAAAGAAATGTGTTTTTTTTTAAATATTAAAGTGGCTTACTTTATATTATTTTCTAGATCAAATCGAACTAAATAGTACAATAAACTTTTGTTTCAATTGTTAATAGAGATAAATAAATTGAATAAAAGTTTTCGTTAAAATTGACAAACCTAATCTATGAAGGGTAGTTTTCGTGAACGAAGTGGATTACATTTTATTTTTGCTCAAAAATGTTATCATAGGCAATGCATTTTTATTTATGTGTATGAAAAAGACGAAAAAACTATGAAGGATGAAGTTAAAACTGTAGAAACTTGGTTAAAGTGAAGTATAAATAAAATATTAGGCTAAGTACACTTTTCGTTTTTTTTTCTCTTATTGTCCTTAATGATAACTTTATCTGTTTTGTTGAATATTTGTCCTTTTTGGTAGCAAATTGATCTTGGTTGAAAATTCATATTTTTCCTTGAAAATTCAACAGTTTGTTTTAAATTTGTTTTCTTTGTTGACTGAAAAGTATTTTGTAATTGAAACCTTTGTTAAAAATTAATTTTTTCGTTAAAGATTGATCCTTTTAATTGAAAATTCATCTCTGAAAATGTAACTACCTTGTTGAAAATCAATTTTTCTAACTAAAAATTTAACTATTCCAGTTGAAAATTTAACTATTTTGTTGAAAATTCGATTTTTTATTAGAAACTATTTTTTTTAAACAGAAAATTTAATTATTCTATTTTTGGTTAAAAATGTACCTTTTTATCGAACTATTTCGTTGATAATATTGATCTTTTTTATTTAAAAATTGAACTATTTGGTGGAAAATTTGTGTACCTTTTTGGCATAAAATGTAACTATTCCAGTCAAAGATTCAACATTTTATTAATTGATGTTATGTTTTTTTGACCAGTGAATTATTTATAAATAATATGATGTTAATGTTTTTTGTCTACATGGTCGATAATCAATATTTTAAAATATTGATTATTAAAGTTGTGAAACTAGTTGTGAAAGTTGTGAGCTAGAGAGACTTTTTTCACAACTTTAAAAAGTTGTGTTTCACAACTTTAATAATGAATATTTTAAAATGTTGATGATCGATTGTGGAAAATTAATCTTTATGGGTGAATATTCATATATTTGGTTGAAAATTTAACCATTCCAGTTGAAAATCCGTTTTTTATTGAAAATTAATTTATTTTACTGAAAGTTTAATTATTATATAACAATAACATAACATAAGCTATATTAATATGATAAAGAACACATTTTATTGCAAATTTAACTCTTTTCCATAAATAGGAGCAAGCGTTGGAGACGTGTCCGCTGTCCATCGATATGAAACACCCATGTTTCTCCGTTCCATAAATACGGACCGCGTATTAAAAAAGGTGTGCGTATTATGAAACAACTAATTAATAAATAAAGTTGTATCCAAATAAAGAAAAAGTGCAATTATCTCAAATATATAAACCTTACGCTGTCATTTGATATATTGCACATGTGAAATAATCGAAATTTGTGAATACGCGAGATAAAATAAATAGTCATTTTTCCCGAGTTTGGAGATTAGATAATTAAAATTATTTTTTAGTATTTAAAACTTCAGAACCATACTTGCTTTTTATATAGATAAAAAGCCTAACTTTTATCATTATTAATATAATAATTTGTACTCAACATTTTTTTTTAAATTATTTATAAATCGAATTTTTTGTCAAACTGTTTCATAATTAGGACATGTTTCATGATAGATACCTTTAACTTAAATACCGATACTTTATTTTAAACATTTTAGTATAACGGAGCCAAGCGCTGCCTGCTCAACTTGGCCGATTGAATGAGAAGGCTTAAACAATACATAACCAAGCAGACAAATATGGCTCTTGTAAAATTAGCCGATTTTTTCCATGTAGCACAAAGTCTCATTGTCATTGACCAAAAGTTGACAAATCTTATTTTGAAAGGAAAATTGTATACAATGATGTCATGAATTAGACATGGATGTAATGGCATTATTTAAACAAAAAACATATTTAAATTGCACACAGAAAAATCAGACGTGAATTTTTATTGCGGGTAATTTTTGAGCGGGTAATGTTGAATTTTTTTGCATCGAAGCAAAAGAAGATGATATAAAGTTGACATGGTAACCATACACAATGTGGTGGGTAAATCTTACGACAGGAAGATATTTTTGATTGCAGGTTGAAAATTCATATGTTTGGGTTGAAAATTCAACTGTTTTGTGGAAAATTCAAGTGTTTTGTTAAAAATCAAACTATTCATTTAAAAAAGTAACTGTTTAGTAGAAAATAAACTTTTTTGTTGACAAATAATACTCGGGGTTGGAAATTCAATTGTTTTGTACGTAATTCGCCTTTTTGGCTTCAAAATTCAACAATTTTGTTAAAAATTCATTTTTTTTAAGATTCACCACTTTGGTTAAAAATGTACTTATTCTAAGGGCCGGTTTCACCAACCTCGGTTAAAAAGTTGATCCTCGGTTAAACCGATAATCGACGGTTAAATATGGCGTATAGCGTTCATTTTGACTGGCCGTCAGTTAACCAATGATTTAACCGATGTTGGTGGAACTGGCCCTAAAATTAGTTTTTTTCTATCTGAAAATTTAACTATTCCATTTTTGGTTAGAAATGTATTCTGTATAAGATAAAAATTGAACTATTTGTTAGAAAAATGTGTTTTGTTGAAATTTGTCATTTTGGGTAGAAAATTAATTATGCTTGTTGTAATTCAACTGGTTGAAAATTCATTTTTTTTTAATTAATTTAAAATCAACTTGCTTGTTAAAAATTCATCATTTTGGTAGAAAGTTAATCTTCATGGTTGATAATTCATCTTTGTATGTTGAAGATTCAACTATATGGTTGAAAATTGAGCTATTTTGTTAAATTTTAATTATTTTATGGAAAATTAACTATTTTGTTGAAAGTTCGTCAGTTTTGCTGGAAAATTCAACTTTTTGGTTATTAATACAACTGTTTGGTTAAAAATGATTTTTTTGTTATTTTTAGTGTTCAATTGAAATTGAAAAACATTAAAATTGTTTATTCAATTATTTTGATCTTTAGCCAAACTTTTTTTCATATAGCTTATTGTCAAATTTGAAAAAATGTTGTCATGTTAATGAATGACATCTTCTTTTGTCTATGAAAAAATACCTTACGACCTCATCCCTCAAAAATAGTTTATCATACAAAATCTTATACATATAATCAAAAAGCTGTAATTGACAAATAATTTACTTTTTTCGAATTTAGGTACAAAAAATGGTCAAGTAAACAATGTTTGAAATTTACATTTTTCCATATGAAGCAATGTTTTCTCTGCTAAAAATTTAATCATTAATATCATTCTGATTCTTGAGAGTATAAATGAGTCTTAATTTTCTAACACCTGTGGTACTATTGTCCTTGTAGTACCTTAATTAAAAGAAAAATCTATTGTTTAGGATTTGGTAGGCGAAACTTTTATAAAGTAGTTCAGTTGTTTGTTCCTCTATAAGAAAACCTATCAAATAAAGCAATTAAAGCCACGATCCTGAGGTTTTGTATTGGATACATAGTCGACTAAAATCACAATTGTAGAAAAACACTTCATCCCTGGAAAAAATTTGATGTAGAAGTACCTATAGAAATTCCATATTTTACAACAACAAAAAATAATAATTTTTGGGTTAAGGGGCAGAAATTGAGAAAGTGGAGGGGAGAGGATACTGCTATGCGGTAAGATTTTCTTTTAGTCCGATTTTCTATGAAGATGGCCTAAACTGAAGCTGCTGGCATGAAGAACCTTTTATAGCTTTTTCCTCAAGTAAGAGTTTGGTAGGCTTATACTTAAAATTTAAAAAATCGTCATTTTTCTTATAATTAAGACACTGACATTGAAAAAAGGACACATTTAAAACAGAAAATTTAATTTTTAATCTTAATTCTAAATATGAAGAGCTTCAATTTGATCCATCCTCGAAGAAAATCGGACTGAATGAAAAGCATCTAGCATAGGGGTCCAAACAACCAAATTTTTCTAATTTTTTCTCTCATTTTTAACCACTGATATAACATAGGAAAATATCAGATAGCAAATTTAATTTTTATTCTCAATTAAACTTTTTTTACCAAGAGCTTCAATTTGAACCATCCCCGAAGAAAATAGGACTAAAGGGTAAGCTTGCAGCATTGAGGTCTTCTCACCCCTCCACTTTTCTACCCTTTGCAGTGGTGTTTTAGGGGGGGGGGAGGATAAAACACCTTAGTGTCATAGCTTGAATGACAATATAAAAATATTTAAAAAATTAAACTAGAACATAAAAATTGTTATTTTTTACCTCAATTCTACATAGCCAGAGCTTCAATTTGAGATATCCACGAAGAAAATCGGACTAAACCAAAAGCCTCCAGTATAGAGATCTTCTCAGACCTGAATTTCCCTATCCCTTCCTCTTTCTCTTCAAATGATTGATGGCTTATAATTTGAAATTTAAATAGACAGCAGATTTTTCCCAAGGTTCTCAGTATTTTTCTACGATCCACGGGTATCAGTTTATAGAGCGAATACAAAACCTCAGGGCCTCATAGGTTCATAGTAATAATGCAACATTAAACAGCAACGTTAAATATCTACACTTAAAAACTATCAAATATCGTGTCTTGTACACTAAATTACGTTTCGATAATAAGCTTCCAATACATGTACCTATTGAAAGTTTCCAAGAAAAATTGTTTGGAGTGTGGGATGCCATACTACCATAATGAGACGCTAAATCCCAAGGTGTCAAGTTTTAATCCAAACGTGGATCAAAGTATTATACAATGAAGAAGCAGTAAGTTGACAACTACATATCTACTATAAATTGTAAATTACAACTACATTTACATATTCCTATACATACATGTCAATAGTTTTTCCGTTGTGACACAATTTGATCCACTGGTGGATCAAAATTTGACACCTTAGGATTTAGTGCGTAATGAATAAAAAAATGCGATTAGCACTCAATTGGAAGTGATTTTCATTTCCCAATGATTTAAATAATCTTACCATCTTAACGTATGCTAATCTACGTTATACAAACTTAGTCCAGGTAAATTATTCACTAAGGTGCACCGAGAAAAAAATATTCTTCGTTTAAGGGGATTCCTCTTATTTTGATGCAATTTTTCCTCTACAATATGGTATGAAAAGTATTCCTCTTAATTTGAGAGGACTGTTTTCTCTTGATGAGGATTATTCTCAAATCAAGAGGATCCTCTAAAAGGAAGAGGAAAAATACTCGCAATTGGAGAGGATCATCTAAACCGTTTTAAATGCAATCCTCTCATTTGGAGAATATTTCATCTTCTTCTAAATATTTTTGGAGCCCGGAAAAATTTGCTAGATTCGTATAGACTACGTTATTTTATTGTTGATTTATTAGGCGAAAATTTGCGATAATCTATTAAAATTCGCCGTGACGAAACGTTCTTTTTTAACTTACGGACTCTAATTGTTCTAACAAAACCGCCAAATCACCAACCAGTTCTAGAATCTTGGTTAATAGAAGCGACATTTTTGCCATTCTTTTTAATTTTTCGATACTTAATACATTGTTCTCTGAAAACGAAGAAAAACAAACATAAAAGAGAAATGCATGCGAGTTTTGTGTACGGGAATAGAGGAAAGGAGATAATAGCAATGAAGAAATCATACAATTTGTACACCACGTACAGCGAGAAATGCACAATCTAAAAATTTTCTTACTTTCGAACGACTGCACATACATGCTGAGGTCCACATTTTTTAACAGCCAAATCAGTTCTTTATTTATTGTTTAAATGTTATAAATCACTGCATCCTTAAAAATTCACCGGTTCACTTAAAACTGACCGACACTAAACAAGTTAGGTTATTACGCTTGATTGACTCCGCATAAGTTCTGATCTGAGAGTAATTCCTCTACAAATTAGAGGATTATACTCGATCCTAGAGGAAAATGCAAAAGTCTTCCTTTTGCCATCTCTCCTCTCAAAAAAAGTGGGGAATCCTCTAATTTATAATGGAATATTCTCCTTTTGGGAGGAAAATGTGAGAGGATTGAAGAAGAGGAATTTTCCTCTCAAATTAAGAATATTTTTTTCTCGGTGTGAAATGAACTTTAGAGGTTAATTTTTTCTGCTTAAAATCTCTATTTTAGTGTGGAAGAGAGTCCCCTGAAGTTTTTAGAAACCTTTCGTACCGGGTCACGGAAATTTTGGTGGAAAAATGTGCAAAGAATTACATTTTTACGGATTGCCGGTTCCCAGTGCTCTGTAGGTTAATAATTACTATAATAGAAACTATGAATTCGATCTCACATGTTTCCACCTTGTTTGTATATATATGCTGCTCATTTCACGAGCACTTTGCTTCCCATTAGCAAATGTGTTTGCTTCCTCATAAAGGAAGCATTAGTGATTTTTTAAATTATAGATAAACTAAAGTTTTCATATTGATCAATATAAAAAAAGAAATTTACAAAAAATAGAAAGTTACAAAATAATACAAACCATTTTTTAAATACAATGACAAATAAGACAAATCAAATTTTGTATTTGAAATGGTAATTTTTCGAGCTGGAACAGGAAAGGGGAAAGTTCTGTCGCACCCTATCCCTTTCCCAGCTTTATGATTTTTTTTTAAATTTTAGATTTATTTTATTTAAAAATTTATGATCAAAAATTCTTTTCTATTCATGCATTAACTTTGAATTATGCTGATGGAAAAAGTTTTTCTGTTTAAAGCAGACGTTTCAAATATTATAAATGAGCATAACTTCCTTAGTCTTCAATAAAGTGGATTAATATTATAGGTCAATCAGTTTGCCTCGAAGCAACGAATATTTTCCGTTCTTGCATAAATTTTGAATTATGTTAAAGAAAAAAGTTTTAATATAAAAAACCGTACTTTCAAATACTTTGCATTACCATAGCTTCCTTACTCATCAGTAAAATTATCAATCGATTCGTCTCGAATCAGCACGTCTTTTCTATTCTCTCATCAACTTTAAATTATGAGAATGAGAATGTCTTTACTATAAAAATGGATTTTTAATAAAATATAAATTACCATAACTTCCTTACTCTTTAAAAAAATGTATTAATATTATAGGTCAATCGATTCGCCTCGAACCAAGGAATCTTTTATATTCTTGCATCAACTTTGAATTATGTTATTGAAAAAAATTATACTATGAAAATCCGATTTCAAAAATATTATAAAGTGCTAAAAAAATGCAATAAATAATTTTAGAAATCCTTTCATTAGTATCAAGATATTAGTGGTAAAAATAAGCCCACAAAATTTCATTGTATTAGACATTTTTAAATTGAGGAACGTTTAATTAAATGAATGAAAATTTTTTCGAAAATGTTATCATTACAGAACTTCCTCTATAAGGAAGCAAAAGGAGACAATAGTCTGCGAAAATCCAGAAAAAAATAATGCCCTATCTTCGACAGTTTCTGAGTTATAATATTTCAAAGTAACCTTATTTTATGTTTTGGCACATTTGGATAAAAAAAGGCATTTCGCATTTCGGTCCCCAAAAAATCAGGTTACTTTGAAAGACTATTTATTGATGAATTTTCCGAACTTAACTTGTACTATTCTAATATTTTAAATGAATCGGCTGTTAAATATTAACATTAATCAACAATTAGTGAAATTCATTAAAATAATTGCAGAATCGTCGGGCAAAAGTGTATGAGTGCCAAAACGCAAATTTTACAGGTAACACAAAAAATTGTCTAATTTAAACGCACTTAATTGTAAACAAAAAACTACATAAAACATTAGAGGTATTTGTCAGCCTCTATTGAATAGTAAAAATAGCGCTTTGAAAAAAGCAAACAAGAAAGTACTTTTAAGCTATTACTTATCTTTATTGAATCGTGAAAAGAACAGGCGAACAAAAGTAATCACTTTTAAAAAATTTTGACCTGCTTCTAAATTGTACTGGACCATAATCATCTATATGAACATGAGTTAGATTAGAACAATTATTTTAATCCAATAAAACCCATTTCCGACATTTGGTATTTACGCCCTTTTGCCCGACGACCCTTCAATCTAAATCAATTAAGATTTAACATTCATGAAATCTTTGATCGATTTTCATTTCTTTCAATATAGTACATTAACTTTTATATCGTTTTATCCTATAATTTGATTTAAAAAAAAAAGAAATTTTGAATTATTTAAAATCAAAATGAAAACGAAGCTACCATCTTCCCGTATCATTATAAACAGAAATATATCAAAAGAAAAAAGAGTGAAGAAAAGGGAAGAGTCAACCGAAACCAACCTCTCACTTTTTCCTTATTCTTTCTCTGCCTTTTTTATACTACTATGGAGACCAACATGTTTCGAAAGCAATTTAGACTTCCTCATTAGGGCATGCATAATAGAAACGTATGCTATTTTAATTCAAACAATAACTAAAAAAAAACAGTATACATTTGTACAAAAAGTTACTTGGTCTAATTCTCCATTTTTTTTATAACCAAAAATAAACAAAAGAATTTATCCAATTAATAACCCTATCACAAACTTTATGATATCTTGAGAGATTTTTTTAAAAACTAATAGACTAGTTACCATTTCTCTTTATAAATACCGTCTCCATGAATTCTCTCTTTTTTTTAAATTCTCATCCAATTTGTCTTCGTTTCTTTTGTTTTTGAAATCAAAACTTACTTTGTTATTGATCTCAAAAATCTTTGTAGGGAAAACTCCATGAACTTTGCACTTAATCAAACTCAGTATTTTTCTAATTAAATAAAAATCCTTAATATTTTGTATAGGAGCTCCAATCACATCCATCCCGTTTCCCGAATTTCTATATATAGCTAAAAATTTAAAAGGTTAACTACCTGCGCAGAACAGCCAGTAGTGTCCGAAAACCTGTCTGAAAATAAAAATTGTTGCCTTCTAAATTGTTTAGTTCTGAATTATTCTTAATTTATTTTTTACTTCCATGTATTTTTTACTTTTAAAACGTTTTTTAATGCTTTTTTATAAATAAACATTGGTTTATATATGCAAAAAGGTGTTCATTTAAAAAAAAAAAAAATAGGATCATTTTTTCCGGGTTTTTTTCAAAAATTCTTTTAACAATCTTACATTCAAAAAATGTTTATTAAACCAATTGGACTTTTTTTTTAAATTTTAAGCTATATTATATAACATTTTTGTTAAAAAATATGCAGTACAGGCTTCACAATACACGTTTAAACACGCAGAGTGTCAAACAGCCCTTGTGCCAGTAATGTAATTATTTTGAGGTGTAAGATTTAAGGGTTAATAGGTGTGTAAATTGCATTGCAAACATTACCATTAATCATTGTCATGTATTTTTGATTTTTAAAACATTTTTTGAATGCATTATTATAAATAAACATTGGTTTATATATGAAAAAAGTATAGTGCTAATTTTTACCAAAAAACTACGTGTTCATTTCTCGAAATAAATACCTTTTTTAAAAGGTACAATATTGCAGTAATTTTTTTCTGAAATCATAGTATTTCAAGAGTATGTCAATACATTTTCAGCCAAAAATATTAAAAATTGCGCGAGTTATGAATTTTTATATAAAAAACTCATATTTTCCGTGTTTTTTCAGAAATTTTTTAAACTATCGTAAATTTTAAAAATGGTTATAAAACCAGTTGTACTATCAGAAAATAATTTTAAACTATATTATATGAAAATTTTTGTTAAATAATATGCAGTACAGGCTTCACAATACACGTTTAAACACGCGGGGTGTCGAAGACCCCTTGTGCCACTAATGTAATTATTTTGAGGGGTGCTATTTAAAAGTTAAATAAGGTATAAATGCATTAAACATATCATCTTTATCTGACCTTATTTCGTATCATATAGCACAAATACACATTTGATTCACAAACAACTATTTAGCATCCTTTGAAGTGTGAGCGACAGTACCCCTGTAACCGCAATATTTCAATAAAATGAATAAAAGTATATTAAGTCACCTTCGGCGTTGTTGAATAAAATTTCAAAATAATCAATAAGTTGGGTGCCAGATCTATTAGAATCAATTAGATTTAAATTTTAATGAAATTAAAAAAATTGAAATAAAAAATAAATAATTAACAACGGCGGAATAATAGACTATGCTCAGTTTTAGAATTAGAAAACAGCAGAGGGGGTGATTCGTGGGTCAGAGTTATCTTAAATTAAAGAAATATACGATACTGAAATGAATAGTCATCCAAATTATAACATAATTAACAAATTTATTAAAATCGCGAACACAATGAATGATTAAAATTACATGGAATAATGAAAAGAAATACAATAATTAATTGATTTAATATTAACGAATCAACAAAATTAATACATATCTAAATTACTAAAGGCTAACCTAGGGATAGGCTCTTTTGACCGTGTTGTTTTTCAGAATTAACAACAACAAAAATAGGGATAGTCAAAATAATATATGGGGAATAAAAAAAGCAAAATTATATAATCAAAGAATTCAAAATATAAATTAAATTTGGAGCGTGTCAAAATAAGAATTAGGGTAATATAAATCATGGCAACGTTAACTAATCTGCTTATCTTATCACTTGGAACATTAACTGCTTTATTATTTACCTCATGTTCAAATAAATAAGATTTATTACAATTACAGTTCATAGTTTGATAGAATTTTCTACTTTTCGACTTTTTAGACTTTTCGACCACAAAAACAAAAATTCTCACGAAAATCATTCTGCAGGACGAAAAATACATTTTATTCATGTAAAAATTTTCATAAATCTTCTACTGGTCCTAGAAAATACAATCCATTGAACAAATTTTTACAAACTTCTGCAAGTCAAGTTTTTCACGAGTTTCCTTACACAACCTAACCAGATTTCCAAAACTGAGAATCTTATACGAATGCACTTTTGATTCATTATAGCCAACGAGAATGCACCAAGTAAAGTTTAACATTTGTGAAAAAGAAAGCGAACGCTAATCTCAAAATATATTGTAATAACAAACTTTTGAAATCCTTGAAAAAATTAAAATTAGTGATTTGATTTTGCAAGTAAAGCATCTAAATACAAACTTCACACTCTTTTCCCTACCCCCCTCTTTCCTCACTTTGAAAGAATTCCTCTTTTCTTCCCTGTTTTCAAAAAACTTGCTCTTTTTCTCATTTTTACGCTTAAGTGGGAACTGTGTTAATAGAATCCTATAAGAAAATGCTACCATTTTTGGTTTGTTGAAAATTACTTTTTTTAGTTGAAAGGTAATTTTGTTTTCTGAATATTTAACTAATACATTTTTGGCTGAAAATTGATCGTTTTCAGTTGAAAATTCAACTATTTAATTTTTCATGGAGAATATGAGTATGAAATCTATAGTAATCTGTGGTATGGAAAATCTCTTTAATATCAAACCTCACACTCTTTCCTCTATCCCCCTTTTTTAAAGAATTCCCTTTTTTCCCCTGTTTCCAAGAAATGTCTCCTTCTTCTCGTTTTTCGCTTTAATGCGAACTGAATTAATAAAACCCAATAAGAAAATCCAACTATTTTTCGTTAAAGGTTAATTTTTTAAATTGAAGAGTGTAATATTATATTTTTGGTTCAGAATTCATCTCCTTTGGTCAAAAATTCTACTAGTTGATTGAAGATTGAAATATTATGTTGAAAATTGTTTTTTTTTTAAATTTAAAAATCACTTTCTTTACTGAAAATTGAACTAATCAATTTTTGGCGGAAGTTTCATGATTTTTAGTTGAAAATTCAACTATTCTCTTTTTAATTGAGAATTCATCTTTTTTGGTTGAAAATTCAAATACTTAGTTGAACTATTTTGTTAAAAATTCATTTTCTTGGTTTAAGATTTAACTATTTTGTTGACAATTTATGTAATTTTTTATAAATTCCTTTTTTGGTAAAAAATTAATCTTCTTTATTGCAAATTCAACTACTTTGTTGAAAAATGAACTAATTTGTTAAAAATTCCTTTTATTAGTTGATGATTCATGTCTTTAGATAGAAATTAAACGATTTTGTTGAAAATTAGTTTTTTAACGTTTTTGAATCAATGTTTTGGACTGCTTTTTTCGGCTTGAGAATTCAACAATTTCCTTTATATTTATTTTCTCTGTTGAATGAAAAGTCTTTCTTAGTTGAAAATTTATTTCTTTTGGTAGAAATAATAGGTTTTTTGATTAAAAGTGCAACTGTTTCTTTTAAAATTAATCTGTTTCGGTTGAAGATTCAACTATTTTGTTGAAAATTGGTCTTTTTAATTGAATTCAACTATTTTTTATTTAAAATTATCATCTTTTTTGGTTGAAATAACAACTATTACATTTTTCTAAATAAATCATCTTTTTCGATTAAATTATATTGCTTTTTATTTCAAATAAAAATCTCTTTTTGGTTGAATTATCAACTTAAAATGCAACTGCAACGGATGCAACTGCACATGCATGGTTAAAAATGCAACTGTTTTGTTTAAACTTTACTATTTTTTATTGAATAATTCCAGCATTTGAATAAGTATTTATCTTTTCGGATTGAAAATTAAATTTTTTGGTTAAAAATGCAACTATTTTATTGCAGATTCCTCCCTTTGACTCGAAAGTTCAAACATCTGGTTTTAAATGCAACTATTTTATCGTTAATTAATTATTGTTGTTATTTTGTTAAAAATTCATCTTTTTGGTAAAAAATTCGTGATTTTGGATAAATAATTGGTTCTTCTGGATTGCAAATTTATCTTTCGTGGTTGAAAATGCAGCTACTATCTTCTAAAAAATACACATTTTTTGTTTAAAGCTTCATTTGTTAGAAATTTGACTATTTTGTTGAAAATCCGTCTCTTTTGCGTCATAGTTTAACTAGTTGGTTATTAATATAACTGTTTGGTCTCAAATTAATATTTTTTTCTTTAAAATCCATCTTCTCGGGTTTAAAAGTCAACTGCTTTGCAAAACATTCGACATTTTGGTTTTGGTAGAAAAATAATATTTTTCAGTTGAAAATTCCACTTTTTTTTTAAATGCAATATATTTTGAATGAAATCCTTGATTTTTCATATTGGATTCAATATGTTATCTATGATTAATTTTATTTAAAAGAATGTATTCCTCTATTATCAGTGGTGTAGTCAAGGCCTGGCGGGACCTAGCGCCGCCAGGGTACTGTTTTGAAGGCCTGGTGGCGCCAAACCACTTTCTTGTCACACGGACAATTTTTCCAGTTATGGGCTATCCATAAACTATGTTACCAATTTCGGGCTTTTTTGACCTCGCCCCTCCCCCGGAAGTAACGTAGCTATTGACTAATGACAGTTTTTACAATAATGCAGATACCATATTGAATTCAATACGAAACACTTTAAATTCTTAAGATTCCAAGCCAAAATATATTGCATTTTCAAGAAATTAGTTTAATTTTCTACACAAAAAGACGAATGTTCAACAACAAAAATTAATTTTGAACCAAAAAAGAGCATTAACAACCAAATAGATGAACTTTTCAGTATAAGAGACGAGTTTTGCAAAAAATAATTATACATTTAACTTTTAAACCCAGAAACATAAACTTTTAATCCAAACGAATTAATTTTTAACAACATAGTTGAATTTTTCATGAACAATGACGACTTTAACAAAATAGTAGAACTTTCAGCATAGAAAGTTGCATTTTCAATCTAATGATCAAATTTTCAAACAAAAAAGATTACAATTGAATCAAGTTGTTGAATTTTCAAAAAAAAATTTCAGAGTACAGTTTAATTTTTATTAAAAAAGTTCATTTTTAACCAAGAAAGATGACTTTCCTACCATGAAAAATGAATTTTCAAGAAAAGAGTACGTGTTTTATGCTAAAAAGTCGAATGTTTTAGAAAAATGTGGACTTTTAAATCAGCAAAGATGAATTTTTAACAAAAAAGATTATTTTCAATCAAGACCGATGAATTTTTAACAAGATATATAATTGAATTCTTAACCAAAAGGTTGAACCCTCAACAAATAGGGATAATTTTCTACCGAAAAATACTATTTTTTAACAAATATATAAATCTTCTACCAAATGGTTGAATTTTTAACCAAAAGATTGAATTTTCATCGAACAAGATTAATTTTTTACCGAAAAAGACGACTTTTTTCAACAAAATACACGAATTTTCAACCAAAAAGATTAATTTTTGACCAAGAAGATTAATGTCCTACCCAAAAATACGAATTTACAACGTATCTAATATGCAAGATAATGTTTCAACCAAATATGGAGTAGTTGAATTTCGGGATAAAAAATAATTAAAATTTCAAAACCAAAAAGACGAACTATCTACAGAAAAGTTGAATTTTTAATTTAAAAATATGATTTTTCAACCAAAAAGTTTAATTTCCAACCAAATAGTTTATTTTTCTACCAAGAAACTTAATTTTCTAACAAATTGTTCAATTTTCAAGCCAAAAAGATGAATTTTCTACAAAACAGTAGAATTTTTAACATAAAAGTTCATTTAATAGAAAACAGTTGAATGATAAACTATAATTATGAATCCAAAATAAAAAAGATTAATTTCTTTACAAAGTCGTTCAACTTTAAGTCGAATAGTCAACTAAAAAAGATGATTTCTCAATGAAGCATTGAACAGTTGATATTTCAACCAAACAATTGAATTTTTAACCAAAAAGGGTAAATTTTAAACCAAGAAGATTAAATTTCTACCAAGAAAGACGAATTTTCAATTAAAAAGTTCAACTTTTAGCTAAACAAGATAAGTTTTTAACCAAATAGTTAAATTCATAGTTGCAAAACATACATTTTCAACCAAAAATAGAATAGTTTAATTGTCAGTTTAAAAAATTCATTTTAAACCAAACATGAAACGAATTTCCATAAAAATATTTAAATTTCCAACCAAAGCAATGAACCTTCAACTAAAAAAATGAATGTTGAACAAAATATATGAATTTTTGATAAAGAAAAGAGTGTTTAACAATATAGTTGCATTTTCAAGAAAATAATTAAATTTTCAACCAAAGAACAGAATTTTTAACCAAACGAGATGAATTCTGAATCAAAAATATAATATTCAAACTGATAACGTAGTTTATGGAAAGTACCGCCAGGCCACTTTTTCTTTTAGGACTACAGCACTGTCTATTATCCCCTAATTTCCGTTAAAAATCTAGATATGTGATAATAGTTATAATTTTTGTGACCATTTTTCATACTAAGCTTTAAATACGAAAACGAAAAAATCGCGGACTGATCCTAGAGGTCCTACTGTATTTCACGCGTTTTGAAAGCATTTTGGTCGTGAAATCTGTTAAAATATTATGATTGTATGTTTTGTGTTTTATTTTTATCAAATAAAATCGAAAAAAATTGTTTACTTAAAAAGGGCGTCAGATTCGTAACGCCACCCCGGGAGGTTCAAGCTTCGTATGATGATCTATGACGTTGAAGGGGAACGACCCCTAATTAATTATATGAAAAGTAATGTTGGGGGTGAGCCGGTTTCCCCCCACACGCGCCGCTTAACCCCCTTTTACGATATACATTATTTCCGACGATTTGATTCGACTAATTCGCTTTTTTCGAAAAAAGTAAATTTTAATTAATTCAGCTCATTAGCGAAGCAATTACACGTTCCGGCGCGTGTTACACATCAGAGGATGTGTCGCACGTCACCCTCACTTCTGGTTACTGGTACCGGGATCCAGTAGCGTTGAGGCGTTCTCCAGGCGGAAAACTTGCTGCGGAGGTGGATCGTGATTCGCCCAGTAAGTTCCGAGTGATAGCCCAGAAATGTTGTCTCTCAGTCTCCGTCGTCCTTTCCTCTCGCATCGACAACACGCGTCCGGTACCACTTTGACAATAATTCACAATTAATAATTGACAATTCATTCGCCTTTTTCTGCACTCTCTCTCGCGCAGAATCGATTCGCGCGATGTGATTGACAACGGTCGACTTTAATTTTATTTTCAAAAAAGGAATTTGTTTTTCATTTTCCAAACTGAAGTCGCCACAGTTTCCTCGTACGAAGAATTTGGAAGGTCTTCTGGAAATATGCAATTGGCGATTCGGACGTTCCTGGCACTGAACTTCATACAGGTACGGCGAACCCGGCTTGTGAAATTCTATGTCGATTGCTCTCAGAGTGAAATACCGGTGCAGCTGATCTCACTGCCGGCGAAAGTGGATAATTAGCCATCGGACTCCTTATTTATTTTGACTGTTTCGCTCGATATACATTTTCTCTATGCAAACTAGTTTGGAAAATGTGATCTCGTACTCAGTAGACTTCTATTTGCGATTAATATCTCCTTTCTTTGCTTATTATTTAGTCGGTTTTTCCTGTTCTTTCGATTTTTGTTTTGCTTTACAGTATATTGACTTCAGCGAGTTTGGTAGTAATTTATTCATCTTTAACATAATTAATCAAAAGTTATGATTAAACTTCTAATTTTTGATTATTTTGTGCAAATTAACATAGAATATACATACATCTTTAAGACAGATTCTCTATTCCCTTAACCTAAATCAGTTAGATTAGATTTATTCCAATAGAGCCAAGTCTTTCACTAATTTATTTAAGAATTTAGTAATATAATCCATGCTTTTTCTGGTGCTTTTGCAATTGCTGTAACTAGTTGTATTTGACTATAAATTATTAATATATTTGACTAAAAATGAGTCAAATCTATTCCAATTGTATTCAAAAACAGCGTGATGCTTTTTGACTTTTCCAACCAAAATCAGTAAGGTAAATAAGTGAGCAAACATTAATTTACTACATATTTTTCCTAATTATTATGAGAAACTCAGAAAAATTTCCTCTTGTGTTAGGAGGGTGCTTCTTGACACGAAAATTTCATTTCCACTTAAAATTAAGGTTAAAAGTAGTTTCATTTGTCTCAAAAAGAATATTTATTTCAGCGAAAACTATCTTTTTGCGACAAACATACCTAAACTTGCAGCCAAATAATTCTTTTCGTGCAGTAAAAATATATTTAAGTGGTTCAAAACAAAATGATGCTTTTGTTTCAAGATAACTTTTTCTCTGAGTGGATCTGATTAATTCAAAAAACGCTAAGCTTTTTACTAATTGATTAAGTATATACACAGACTTGAATAATTTTTAGTAAAATTATTCAAGTACTAAATAAGCCAACAAAGTTTTATTGCGAAAAAGGCGTATGAGCTAAAAAAATGTAATCTATAAATAAAAATGAATAATATATTAATAAACAAATTATACCACAGAAAATTAGTGACACTTTTTACTGATTCAGATTTGGAGTGCATGTGTATTAAATTATTCAGTGAACAAATGTGCAAAAATTCTCCACATGTTGTGTTCGAGAAAAACCATTCATAGAGTAACAGTATTCAATAACAAAATGAGAATAAGTCGTTTCGTCATTCATGTAATGAATTCATTTCAGTTATATTTAGAAACGTTTACAATTCAATTATCATTAAAGTGAATCAATGCCTTTTTTGTATTGAACTAACTATACTTTATTCAAAAATTTACATTTAATCGAGATCAGCTTGGTACCCTTCTTTTTTTACAAATATTAATTACTTCATTTTCCGTGGAAAGATGTGCATAAATTCTACGATCTCTATAGTGAAAATATGCGTACCATTTATTCAATACTTTTTTACTCATACATATATACAATAACATAGCGATTCTTAAATTTCAATGCGATACAATTAATAAACCTAATAAATAAAGCAGCAAAAAAGCTTTTAATAGAGGCTTTGAGTTTTATAAAATAGATTAAGATTAACACAGAATAAACCAAGTGTGAATCTGACGCTAATTTCAGGGTACCAATTCCCTGCAACTAAAATTAACCTTGGTAGTGTGAAAGGTGCAATGACACAAGGTATCATTTCCCTCGGACTTGGGGTACGAAACGTCATCTGGTGTCAATTGTTCTTGCAGTTTTGCGGCAAAAACAATAGACGGTAGTTTCGTATCCGAAGTCCAAACGTAATGGCACCCCATCTTGAAATTAGGTACAACAAAGTTTATCCCAGAGTTTTTACTGTGAAGTCATTAAACATTTATTTAAAGATATCTTCTAGAAATGTTTGACTATTATTCGATTACTTCTAATTACCCAATATGCTGTATTTTACCCGAAATTTGGGTAAAAATGGCAGGATTTTTCCGTATAAATAGAACTGGAAAGAGGACTATTTGTAGCAAAACTTCGGTACAAATATCAAGATTTTTTCGGTACGTGTAGACACTGCTTTTATAAACATTTCAATCCATTCCCTATTAATGAAATTCATTTATTTCAGTCGATTGTTTGATTTTTTAGGATTGATCCGATTAAATATTTAGATACTAAAAAATCAACTAATTAACAAGGAAGTGATTGGAATTACAGTAATTTGTTTCTCAATGAATTCATTAACAAATTTTTGTACCAATAGTGGTACCTGCAAAAGAGGCTATTTGTACCGAAATTTCAGTACGATTAGCCTTTTTAATAATATTATTTCAGTAACTTTTATTATTATTGTTAATGACAGAAAAAGCTCAACTTTATCATTTTTTAATCAAATGCTTTACTGTATCATAAGGGTCACTCGATCCTTTGTGTAGACAGGCAAATTTTTTTTCTTAATACGCGAACGACAAATATGGTAATTTAACGAATTTCTTTGAATCTTTATTCAAATTCTCTATTAATATAGGTCCATTCATTTGTTTTTACACATAGAATATTTTTCCGTTATGCATTAGAGTTAAATTATGATAATCGGAAAAATTATATTAGAAAACCAGATTTTCGGAAAATTAGATAAAAGCGAAGAAAGTGTTTAACTTAATATTTTGAAAAATCCTCTTATCTAATTTTGAAATATTAAAGGATAGAATAAATCTGCCATATTTCATGACTTTATCTTTACACAATCTCCAGATATTGTGGCGGCAAGAAAAATGTGACCTACACTTACCCACACGGATATACAACCATATAAACATACATACATACACCCACACACGCATGCGCCCGGAAAATTGTTTAAAACATCATACTAGATATATTTCAGCTTGAATGAGTTGAAATATATACTATACCTATTTTTAGAATTTGTAAATTGTCCAAAGCTTCTTCTTGGAGGAAGGATAACACTCAATTATCTAAGCTTTTGTTATTGAAATCAAAACTTTTAGTTAATTTACTTTCATTTTAATTTTACATTACTCCATTCACTATCCTTCTTTTTTTTAATATGCAAATTAACGTTCCTATCGGTTTCAATAATACTAAAATTGTTGTCTAATCTAGAATTATTATTCGGTGGATACATGGAATTGTTTGAGGCTTATATTCAGTTGGGAGCCGTGATATACTTTAGAACCTATAATATTAATGATAATAATAATCAATACAGGATATTTACGACAAAATTTTACCTAAAAAATATATTTATTAATTTTGTTTTCATATAAATACTTAGAAGCTTAGAAGGTACTTTTCTATCACGATAATAGTATAGTATGCAGCATGTGCGTAAAACGCGGTTTTACACACGCTATTACCGTTTCACGCACTCATATAGGTGTGTAAAATCGCATTTTACGCACACTATGTCAAAAAATTGGTAACACACGCATCAATTTTGATTACATCTATTAAAAACAACAATGAACTTTAAAATGTAAGCAGCTTTTGTAGTAATAAACTTTATAAAGCCCCATTTTTTTGGTAAAATTTACAGTATTAAATAGTAATAACGTCACCTAATTAATAATAATCAACATAGTATATTTTTCGGTTATTTCCGTCCCGTGTTTATTAACTCCTTTCAATGTTAAAATCCATATCTTAAGTTCATCTGTTCAAGTAGGAGTGACCAATTTTTCAATTGATAAATACGATTGTCTGCGACGTTTTCAATTTTATTAAATTACATTATCATCTTTCATTTCCGACTCTCAGAAAAAACTAAAATGAGAATACAATTTATGGAATAAAACAATTCCTTCAACATGTAAAGAGAATTTAAAAAAGGTTGCAAAAACAAGTTTCGTCGATTTAGATGATATTCATTAAGAAAAGATATTGCTTTACGATTTCTGTTTTCATTTTTCTGATGTATAGCTAAAAACCATAACCCTATAAGGAAATACTCTTCTTTTATATGCAAGAAATAACCACTTGCAGAACCACATAACATCACACAAGATGATAAATCTCATCTTGACATAATATTCTTTTACGAGCCTTTGTCCAAAAGAGGCTGTGGCGCCTAGCTTCTTGCATAATATGTACCTCAAACATTAGCATTTGATATTAAGATATGATTTGATATTGAGTTATACAATTTCTCTGGGAATTTAGTGAGACTAATTAATTACAAATTTGAACAGTGATTTATCTGCAAAGAAACGCTTTCTATCAATGTAATAAGGAAATTTCTTCTTATATCTAAATCTTCAATTTTTTCTGATATTAGTAAAGATTGTAATGTAAAATATAAGATAAATATTTTTGTATATATAATCTCTTTGGTAGGATTTTTGCATGTGTAATTGTCCGCTAGGACTTTCAAATACACACATATAAACTGTGTTGCCCTAACAAAATTATCGACATCGACAATTTGATTTACGATGAGATTATTATTACCTGCTAACTGGATCAAATTTTGCTGTGTCGTAAAGTAGTCAAATAAGTATTCATATATTTTTATTGCTTGATGGCAATTATCGTTTCAAAAATCTCGAACTCGTTTCAACTGATGCGCTGAAGCAGACACATACAAGGGGCCCAGTCGCGTTTCTCATTTATTTGCAATGAATGCATGCAGAATCACCACATATGTATACAGGGTGTTCCTTTCATTTTATTCATACCCATAAGCACCATCTAGATTTAAACAACTCATTGAGAGCATAATTTCTCAATCAATTCAAACTCAACATTTTCCCCTAAACTCTTCTTCATTAATTTTAAACTTTTCTTGATTTTCAAAGAATTTGAATCCACACAAAAAATATGTAATAAATCTGGAAATACATTTCTGGTGAAAAGACAGTATTTTATTCAGATGTCAAGGGTATCATTAAAAGATATTTTTTTATGAAATCGTTTAAGGAAAAATTAACTTATTGGAAAAATTTTAAAGTGTTTAACGAAACTTGAAAGACACCCTGTACGTTTTTAGTTACATCTCCAGAAGTACAATCTTACACCCTTAACCCTGGCGAGACCTGCAGTAACTTCTGAATGACATTCCATATATTCAAGTGCTTTACGGCTGTTTTTACTGCACAGCCTCTTTGGTCCATTACTGACTCGAAGTCACGACTTGCGGTTATATATGCCCCGTAAAACAAAGCGTTTTTCGTATTGGACCAGATTAAGACGGAGAATTCGATTACCCTCCCCCCCAAAAAAAACAACAACCCTTACAAAGAAATAAATCTCAATACTAATCGTAATAAATCTCTCATCTCTGAGCAAAATGTTTTACTCGGACAACAAAACGATTTGGTTCTTGCTATATATAGAAGTAAAAAAATGTTGCCATGTTTTGGATTAACAAAAAGATTTATTGGAAGAAACAAATTTTTGTTTGAGAGAACAAAGATGTTCCATGCCAAGAATAAGTGTGTCTTCTTTCGTTGATAATTGTCGGATTTATTAGAAAGATGCCTACAATTTATTCCCCGGCATTTAAGCATCGTTAGCGAGGTATGAAAAAACGGAGTAATTAATTAATTAACCAGTGTCATGGGACTTTCTTTCTCACCCGAAGCTTGTTCGTTCAATTTTTGCTTTTATCACAATTATCCTGTCGTTAATTTATTCCGTGGCTCGAGCCGCAGTGACACTTTTTCCCCCTCTTGTCAAAGCACGCCGCGAGAACGGAATTCATGTATATTGTACGGTGGAAGAGGAGATCGCAAATAAATCTCGGGAATTTACCCTTGGAAAGTCAGTTAGTTTAAATCACGTTCTGTACATACGAGATCCCGGTAATTTGTTTATGGCTTACGGGAGCCAAAGCCATCGACAAATTAACGTATAATAGGCAAACATTCTTACTTAACAACACCTTAAACGGAATTCACTGCCTTTGTGTCAATAACTTTTATGATCAACATAATCTACAATTGACAGAAAATGTTACTTTAGTGTTTTATATTGACTCATCAGAATCAGAAGTTTAAATTTCAGTGAGGAAGCGATTATATATTTATTTATTTAATTTTATAGACTATAGAGACTTGCAGGAGCAAAAATTTCATATTTAATCCTTTACAGAATTAGAAATTAAAAGTTTGCAAAACTCAATTATCTTAAAGTTTAAGTGTTTGTGACTGAACATTTTTTCTAATAGAAGCAAACAAAATTTTAATAGATTTAAAAAGCTTGAAATCAAACAGCTTTAAACTTAAGCTAATATGTAAGGAAACGTCATTAATTAGGTTAGGATGATTTAAAAAATGTTAGACCTTCTCTAGGCCTATTGCAAGGATTCGTAAGAGTTTTTATTTTTTACTCAATATATTGATAATATATCAATGATTTTCACTGCAAACGAGATTTCAAAAGATTTGAAGGGATTTCAAAAGCTTTCAAAGATTTTTCACATAATTAAACAAATTTGTAGGTGTGTACCAATTTTTCAAAAGAATTCATGAAGAATGTACACCAGATTTCAAGAATGATTAACTCTGCGAGTATTGACGTATGTGATATCAAATATTACATGATAAAAAAGAAATGAAACAAACATTGATAAACTGTGTATACTAGTATACAAAGTAATTTCAACTACCAAAACAGGTTTCAATTAGCATATTTTTAAAATATAATTAGAAGAAGGAAACTTACGTAAGAAATACTTTAGACCCCCGCCCCCTCAAAAAAAGCCTTCCGTAATTAATGGATACTCCCCAACCCTAATTCAAAATTAAACTGATGTATGATATGAAACGAATTCTTTTAAACTAAATTATTATAAGTTTTAAACTTTGCTTTTTCAATGATTAAAATAACAATATAACAATATAATATTAATATGTTATTAAAAAATGTTAAGTTGAAGCAGTATTCAAACTATTTTGATTTAAGATTAATAGTCTTTCAAATTCAACACTTTTTAATTGCAAATTTGTTGATTAGCTTTAAAGTGTATCGAATTAAAAACTCCTCATTGTAAAACTTGAGATCCTAATTAAAATATTATCAACGTAAAAGCCATGACGATTCCAATTTTCAAACCTTTACATTCAAAATCTAAAATTTCAAAATTGTACTACCTAATATATTATTTAAGTTTTTCTTACTATTCATTTTGACAAACGAAATCAGTTAGATAGCTTTTCTCCAACGATAAAATCTCTCAATTTATCATACAATTACTTATGGATTTACTAATTAAAACTTTTTTTAATGTAACGTGACTGAAAGTTGAAAGGGAGTTAATAACAAGTGAAACAATGTTGCGTACTATCAAGATACACCCTTGTGTAATTTCATTTCCTCGGCGGGAGTTTAAATATATAGTGTGAATTATTTCTGAGAAAAATTGAGAATACAAAGTAGAATGCAAATTTTTATGTCAGGATAATTTAATAGATAGAAATAAGTGATGATATTATTTGTATAAACAATTTATTTATACCCTAAGAGTTATGAGATCAAGATACTGTTCTTTTTTATCAAGAACTACATTCTTTATAATATTTATCCATTGAACGTTATGAATTTTATTCAATAAATATTAAGACAGTAAGATGCTTTTATGTAAATCATTATTCCATTAGAGGAGAATATTTACACTTATGATGATATAGTAGCAGGCCAGAGACCAAGGATTTAATTAAATATTCATAAAAAAAGTGTAAGACTCCAAATCGGAAATAACGGCAGAAACATGTTTTTTCGATTATTTTATTCTGAGAACTAAAAAATGTGTAAAAAGTAAGAAAGTAAGAAATGGTGCTAACTCATTTACTAAATTCTTTTCATCAATAATTGTTACTAATCATCGGTAGAAAACTAATAGGATTTTAACTGTGAAATTAGTTACTTTTACTAATGAAATGTAGAAATGTTTACTAGAGCAATTAGTGAACTATAATTTTAATAATAATTAGTCAAAATTAACTATACTTGTCTTTCTGTAACTTATCCGAAATTAAATCAGTGAAAATTTCACTACATTTCAGTCGAATTTCTCAGATCCACTCAACTAAAAACAATTAAAATTCTAAGTTACCGCGTCGCTGAAAATTCCACTTAATTTCGACTGGATGAATCAGTTGAATACGACTGAATTTCAGTGAAAATTTTACTGACTCCCAGTTGATTTTCCATTATTGAAATCCCCGAAAAAAGTCACTGTTAATCAATAAAATTTCACTGATTCAAGTTTATAAAGTACCGTAAAACAAGGTATGGTCGCTCATTTTTTCCAGTTTTTCCTAATAAATTAATGAAAATAATTAAAATTGACTAATGTGGATTCAAATATATAAAGTCTCAATATTCCTTCTTCGTATCGCGAAAAGAAAAAATGTAAATATATTGCTTAGCAAACTATTCATTAACGGTTACATTGTGAGTGACTTTACCCGTCAATGTGCGGTATTAAGTCACCATAAAAATTAAAAACGTGTTGTTTATCAAAATCAAATAGCCAAATTGAATAATTACTTAGTTTTTGTAGCTAGTGAAGAGCTAATTATGTACAAATAACTTCTGAGAATAATAAAATATGCTTGTTATGGAATTTCCCTCTCAAAGTATAATGTAATAAAGTATATTGTCCTTATTTTATATTTAATCAATTCATGGGTAATGCATTTCGACCGGTGTGCCCCATATATTGGCGGAAGTTATTTTACTGCCGCTTATTTGAAAAATACGAAAATTTGTTAATAAAAATTGTTTTCTTATCAACCAACGTAATGTATGGCCATACCCAGTTATAACTCTTTTTTCGTAATTACTCTTCTGGCACATATTTTAAAACAGATTTAATGTAAAAAAAACGATTATAAAAATCAACAAACATGGGCGTTATTTGTAATGTCCACATATAGCGAGAATTAGCATGAAAATCGAGAATCTTTTATTTTTCCCCCTAGGAAATGTGACATTGAGTTTTGAAATATAAAATTGTAGATGAGCGACTTCACCCCATTTTATGGCAATAAAGTTATTTTAACTAAATTAGATTAAGAGTGCAAATGGAAAGATAATGTGTCTTATTCATATATTATGATGCTGCTTACCAAAAATGGTAATATCGCCAAACATAAGAACAAATGATTCATTTCTAAGGTTTTTTGCCTAAAAAATGAATCAGATAAATTTTTTTTTATCAAAGACACGATAATAAAATGTACTGGATCGACAGAGCAAAATATGGTCACGCTCGAGTGGAAACTGAAGATTCCGACCATTATGATTTCGTAAAAATTTCTGAAAGAGAATCTGAGGCAGACTGTTAAGTACTTAAGCAATAAAATCGAATGTTGTCGAGACGAAGGTCATTGTGATCTCTCAATAGTAACCTTAACATTGAATTCGTCCGATGCGCTCCTAAATAGAGTGCGTTAGCTTCTCTATTGTGTGGGTTTAAACTTGTTACACAGATATTACGTACTTGCATGTGCATATGTTTGTATATGAAATATGTATATGTAAGTTGCATGTGCAATAGAATAGAATACGTTGAATCTATAGTAGATGCACGCGTCATCGGTGCGTTTATGTCGTTATGCAGTATTTGCGCTTACGCTTACGTTAATGCTTTTATATGCATATATATATATATATACAGCATATAACTTGCCAAACCGCCGGGGATATATAAAAGCCACTCACGCACTTCCTATTACGGTTAGAACGCCGCATAAGTGAGTGGGAGGGAAACATACATGCATACGGATTACGACGCGCGGGGCTGACTCAAGATTTATTTTATTTTGCGGATAGAGCGCCACAAATGTGGATGTACATCGTCTTCATATGCATATTATTATGTAGTGATTATTTCATTGTTTTTTTTATAAATTATTTCTATTTATTTTAAAAATAATAATAATTTTTTACATACACTAGAAAATAAACACGTGCTCTACGCGCGTGCTTTTTTGGCTCAGGAAATTTTTTAATTGAAATATAAAATTAATATTACAATATTACAATATTACAATATTACAAGATTAAATAAGAATACACGAGATTACATGGGATCACAGAAAATTACATGAGATTACATGAAAGTGTACACTGTGCACCACATTACAACAGTGGTCAATCCTTCGGTTAATACCCAATTTTTGTAAATAATAGTACTCCTACCATGTACCAAAATTTTCGACGATAATAGTAACTTGTAAATATTCTTTGAAATCTCATTATTTTTTATTAACAATAGCAGTTGTAAATCTTCTTAGAAATTAAATCGTTTCGGTTGAGAGTAACCTATTTCCTGTGAAAACTGTTAATGTAACATGAAATTGATCAAAATTGCAAGTCTTGTTCGAAATATAATAATTTTTGTTTTAAAATACCAATTTTTGGGGTAAAGCTTAACCTAAAATTATTCAAATTTGTGAATCTTCTTTCAAATCTTTTTTTTTTGCAATATACCAATTTCCCACGAAAAATACAAACATAATCAAAAATTGTTGAAGAATTCTAAATCTTTTTCAAGTCATAATGATTTTTGTTTTGAAATACCAATTTTTGGTATAAAACGCTAACGTAATCTAAAATTGTTAAAATTTGTGAATCTTCTTTGAAATATTTTGTTATTTGATGAAAAATACCCGTTTGTGACAAAAAATATTAACATAATCCAAAATTGTTCAGAAATTCTAAATCTTGTTTAAATTATAATAAATTTCTGTTTTATAATGCCAATTTTCGATGTAAAACTCCAACGTAACCTATAATTGTTGGAAATGGGAAACCTTGATGTTTATTTTTGTTTTAAAAAGCTGACTCCCGGTGAAAATTGAAGTAACAACACCTGAAATTTTCTGAAATTTTAAGTCTTCTTCGACACTTCATGATTTTATCTTACATTTCTTTAAAAAAACAGCCAAAGTCAATAACATAAAACATATATAAAATTTACAATTATTTATCAGATTTTTTTTAAATTTAAACGCTGAAGAGTATTCAAAAGCACAAATGCTTACCTTTAGAATGTACAAAACTATAAAATAATGTGATAAATTAAAATTTAAAAAAAAATATGATCAACATTTACCATCAACTTGTACACAACTTCTTTATCTCATAAGTTTTGGAAAACAAAAGTGGACTTTTTCCAAGAAGAATTCAGCCAGCAATGATTTCTAATTTCATAATATTCGCCTTATTTTATTTTCTTATTTTTGATTGAAATGATGCATTTATTGTATTAATTTCAATGTCAAATAAATTAATTTTGTCCCAATCAATGTTCTTTTTTTTTAGAGTGCAGTGGGACTAATTTAGTACCAGCCGAAATTTTTTCTCGCCTTCCGTTTTATTACTCCTCCAATATGAATAACTTTACATAAATTATATAAAAATCAGTATAATATATGTGTACTTTGCATGCGGTTTACCTATTAAACATTTAGTATATTAAAAAACTCACGCTCACTGGTTTCATTCAATGAAAATCCACTGAAAAATTGAAAAATGACCTATATCGAACTAATTTCCCAATGCGTCAAATTATTTATTCAGTGAATTTCACTCTTTGTTCAGTACAGGGGTCATTAAATAAAATAATTGGTTTTCACTGATTCATATTTCAAGAACAGGTTGCGGAAAACGGCAGACTTTTTTACTGGGGAATAAGTGAAAAGCATTTCAATGGTCAGAAATTTCACTTTTTTCCAGTGGATTTTAAATAATTGAAGTTTTTTAAAGTATGTCTCCGATTTTTAGTGAAATTCTACATTTAAATGATCCAAATAAAAAAAACTTCTTCTGTATAATTATATACCTTTTCTACCTTTTCAACCTTTAACAATTCCTCGCAATTTAGCGCAAACTCTCTCTACATTCAAATCAGTAAAAATTCAGTGAAAACCAATTCCATATCGATGGAAATCCGTGCCATTCCTCTTTTAATTTTTATGAAATCTATCGAAATCTCTTGAAATGGTGAATATTATTTTAAATCTCATGAGAATAATTAAAATAATGTATAATCTCATAAATACCTAAAAATTTTCATTCAAATTTTTAAAATTCTTTTTATATTTGAATTTCGTTCAGTATTGTTAATTAAAACAACGCGATCTGGAGTAACTAATAGATTAATAGTTTTTATTACCCCAATCAGTGGAAATTCACTCAAAAATCAATGAGAAGTTACTATCAATTTCTCAGTAGAAAAAGTTACTAAAGTTTTAGTAACTTTTTTTCAATTGAAAACCAGTTAAATTTAATTTTGATTTCAATTAATATTCACTGGTTGAAGCAGTTATTTTTTTAAGTATGTCCATGAAATTTCACTAGGAATCAGTAGCTCATTTTTCAAAATTTCAATCAGTGAAAATCGAACAGAAATCTGTAAAAAATCTTTAAATTCTTGTTAATCTTGTCCAGAATTTTGCTACTAATTTTTACGTCAGTAAATTTGTGTAAATATTTTTTGTTTACAGATTAAAAAGATATAAATAAAGAAAGACCGGAGAAAAAAAGAACGAAGAAGATTTGGAGGTCGCCTTCTTTTCCTTGCCTATTTTTTGGCTTTTTTTCATTTTGAATGGAAATATATGCATGTCTGTTTTGGTTGTTTGATTCTTGTATTAAAAATAAGTTAAAAAATAAATTACTGATTCTCAGTGAAATTCCACTAATTCAAATGTAGTTTGCCGCTTTCTTCTGTGGCGGAAATCCTCTCAAGTCCCACGAAACATTAAATTAAATTTTTATCTCTCAGGTAATTTGGTACTTATTTCATTATTAAACATGAAATAACTGATTCCGTTTGTAACTTTTTCTCACAAAAAGCAAGAATTTCAATATTTCCGCCGGAGAAATTCTCACTGAATAATTTTCACACTTTACGCGTGAATATGAATGCACTTAGTTTTTCTAAACACCTGCATTGTTAGAGAGTTACAAATTCATGACAGTTGTGACCTAAAATTTTTACGACACAATGGAGATCGCCGAGGTTTCGGGTCTGTGATGTAATGAAGGCGTCGAGACGTGAAACACAATGCAAGTCATAAATTAAATGCTACTCTCATAAAAACGATGGTATGAAAATATGAAATAAAGCTAAATTCATGATCGTTCAGTGAAGGAAACAGTTTAATTAAAATCATTACTTATTTCCATAATATATTATTCTCGTCAGAAAAAAACAAACTCGGAAAGACACATCACACCAAAGTCTCATAATTAACTTTTACTATCGCAATTAATTGCTGCTCTTAAAATGTACAAATTACCACTTTATGAGAATAAATATTTTTGAATCTAGTTTCGTAAATATCTACAGAAAAAATTACATTATTAGTTTGTATTAATTTCAATTTGTTATTTAATTACAGTATATGGCATTATTTATGATATTGAATATGCAAATGTCAATACTGAGTAAAATTAAAACTAGAATTTAAACCTGCATGAACACGTATCGTCTTTATTGAATATGAAATATTTTAATTTATATGAAATATAAATGATGAAAAAAACACCTGGAATCTGCATAATATTTATGTAGTAAATTTATGTCTGAAGATAGAATTTCCTATCACACTTGCATTTTCTTCTCTTATAGCCACAATCATTTTTATTGTAACAGCACTCATTATAATTATAATCTGGTAATGACCCATCATTAGCAAGTTCAATCTCTCAGAATCATATAAGATACTATATGCAATTACTAAAGTATGCGCGTGCATGGATAAACAATCGAGATTGCAATCATAACGAAAGAATTTCGTTTCACTTTTTTTATAATGTCCTTTATGCTCCATAACCATAGGTTTAATAAATCGAGTTGTCAATTCTGGCACAACGGTATACAATAATACATCAATCTATATATTTATTTTATTAAAAATATAATTTATATCAAAGACACAAATTCACACGGACAAAAACTTGACTGCCTTACAGAATTTGTTGTTTAAATTATGGAAACCGAGTAGATGTAACGGCATCATGAACCAAAAAAGTCTCCTTGACAAGGAATGCGAAAATTGACATTCTGGAAACGTGCGAGGTTGATGTTTTACAAAAACCGTTTCTTTGCGTGAGCAATCTGATTTGCTGCATTATTAAGATCGTTTTGAAATGTTATTTATCGCGATTGTCTGAATTTTGACACCAATGATTCCTCAATTCGTATAGAAACAAAATAATATACATTAATTTAAAAGAACGAAATATTAATAATAACATTTGTTCGCAGCTAATACATTCTATTTGCATCTAATACATTCCGTTCGTAGCATGAAGTTGGTTCGCAGAGATTCTTTCATTTTTTTTTATTCTTGTTTTTTTTTAATAGGTTCGTTTTATTATTTACAGTTTAGAAACACATTGGGAAATAATGTTTAATTCATAATATTAATTTTTTGGGGATTAATTCTTAATCTTTGAAATTGTTGAAAAAATTGAAATTAACAATTGGAAACAAATATTTTTTAAATAAATGTATTGGACGTTTTACATACTATGTTTCTTTAATTTTCTTTTCCATGTGATAAAGTTTTTCATTCTTTCATAACTTGAAATACTTGGAATGATCTATTACTATTACAATATTTTTCATTTTAAGCATGACTGGAGTCTTTGACATTATTAGTTTGTTAAATAAAAAAATTAGAATGATTTCAAATATTATAAAAGTTTTATGACTATCCCCTTATAAAATGTTTAAAAACTGTAAATTGAAAAATATGTGTCTGCTTTATCCGCTGTCAGCTTAAAACTTTCAACATTGGATTATTTGAAACTATAATCGTTATCAATTAAATAATTTGGAATTGAAAGGATATATTGAAAACATTGAAACATTAAAAATCGTTTGGTTCCATTTTTAAATCTGTCAAAATTATATCGTTTGAAAATAATTAAAATCAAGAATTTGTGTTTAAAATTGTAAATTTTGGAATTTAAGTTGCTAAGAAAAGGTACAATATTAAAGTTAATACCTTTAAAATGAAAAATTCACAGCTTTCAAAACTTAAAATAAAAATTTCCATTTCTGTTTTTCAAAATGCAGAGTATTGTATTCAGAGCAATGAAAGTTTGGCGCATTCCCTGAATTCCTGGAATTCTCTAAAATCCTTACATTTTTTGAATATTATAAATTCCTTGAATTCTCCGAATTTCTGAAATTATTAAAATTATCTGCATAGCTTGAATTCTCGAAATCCCCTAAATGTCCTTGAATATTCTGAATTTTTTAATTTCTTGAATTTTCTGCATCACTGAAATATTTAAATACTCTGATATCCTTGAATATTCTAATTCCTAGAATTCCTTGAATTATCTGAATTTCCTCAATTCCTTCAATTCTTCTAAATTCTGTCAATATTCTGAATTTTGTTCATTCCCTGAATTCCCTGAATGCTCTGAAATTCTCTGAATTCCTTGTAATTCTTGATTGTCCTGAATTTCTCGAATATTTGAAATTCCTTAAATATTCGAAATTCTCTTAAATCCTCGAATAATCTGAATTCCCTGTAAATTCCTGGAATATTATAAATTCCTGGAATTCTTCGAATTCTTTGAATTTTTCAATTTTTATAAGAATTCAGGAAATTCCACGAATTCAAGGAATTCAGATAATTAAGATAATTTGAATGAATTCAGATATATCTGGGAATTCAGAAGAATTCAGAAGCTTTTAAATGCATTCCAAGTAATTAAAAAAAATTATAAATGATTAAAAACGGAATATTTTTGAGGTAGATTTCCAATTTTTCAAGACCCTTTTCACATTAATCTGTGAATAAATAAAAAATTTTGCCTGAAAAATAAAGTATGCTTTTCAAATTATTTTTTAAAATGATTAAACTGTACAATCTAGAATTGAAATCATAGAAATCATGTAATCATGTAATCATGTGTAATCATGTGTAAATGCAAGTTCCAAGTAAATGAAAATTTTCGATTGTTGATGGGATCATGGCATCCCACGAACATTTCAAGATAACAATGCAAATAATCTGAGGTATTTTTGTTTTTGAAAAAACTCGAGTTTTCTACTTATGTACTAAGAAATGAAGAAATTATGATAATATTATATGATAAATATTAACATTTTTTTAATAGATTTTTTATTGAATGTGTTTGTCTTTCACCCCATAATTATTTCAAGATGAAAATTAAAATGATCGAAAGAGCGCTCTCTGAAAAAATTAGGTTCGTGTCTTTCATGAATATGGAATGACAAAATTTGAGTAAGACAAAATATTGTATCATGGTAGTAAACAATTTTATTGCGACTCACAATTAAACAATCAAAAGTTTTATACTTTTTCAAATGCGCGTGAACAAAAAATTCTTTGTTGATATTTATATTCAATAGCTAAAATGTATCATGATATCAAAAAAATGCCAAATATACAGTTTCCAATTAGATGTGCAGAATGGTTTCCGTTTAGTTAAATACAAATATATACTTTTTTAAAAAAGCGCTGAATTGATTTTTTTCATTTTTATCTTAAAATGTTCATGTCATAAAGTGTGCACCTATCTCAAATAAAAAAAACTATTTTTTATTTATGTTTTGTCAATGAGTGAAGTAATCTGCTAGTATCGATTGATAGCTCACATATATTATTTCTTGCCGGGCAGATTAGCCTTTTCCTTTCCAAATTCATCTCGAATCAGAAAATAATAATCTTTTGTCAAAAAATTTCTCTTATTTAAAAAATATATTCGTAATACCTCAAATTTATGTGAAATCATGACAGGAATTTAACCTTCTTCTCACGTTAATTTTTCTTCATAGCAACATCCAACTCACTTTTCCAATAATAATAGGCGTGCAAACACTGTGGGAAAATAATTATAAAGTCCAGAAATCAGCGTAAATCGGGTACCGTAATTGAATGTCCAATGGTTGAGTGATCATTCCTTGACATTCACCTTCACCTGGAAAGTCTGCAGTTATAATAATACGTACCCTTTCCGCGTAATTGTCGGCTGTACTCTCGGTTTACACCTTTTTTCTTATTGTTAGAATAAAGTGAAGCAGGCCAGTGAGAATTCTATCAATTACGGATCTGACAAAAGTTCATCTCTTCTTTAATCTCTCCCCCTTTTCATTTATTGTTTGATTTCAAAGCAGTTGATTGGAAAATTAGTGAGTTTTTAAACAAGATTTCAGTCAGTTAATAATCTCTGAAAAATTAGAGAAAAATCACGGAAGAAAAATATCTTTAAATTCCAAAAACTCCTCGAACTTTTTTTACCGGTAATGGAAAATTAACTCAAAATTACTAGAATTTTAGTCAGTGAAATACCAGTCATATTTTACTGATTTTTCAGCTGAAAAGTTATTTGAGTGGACCTTACTGAAACATCCATACAATTTTTTTCTGAAATATCAGTGAAAACCACTAAAATATTAGCCAAGGAAATACCAGTTATCATTCACTTCAAAGGCGAAAATCACTTGACTGGAAAATCGGTAAAGACGACTTAAACCTTTAAAAGCAAGGCACTACTTCCCGTGGTGAAATGTTTCTGATTTCTGGGTAGAGAAAAAAAATTCCACTAATCATATATGAACATTTTTTTTAATCTCTGTAACTTCCGTACAGTTTTCTAGTGGTACTGGGAAATAAAAGTAAACTTGATGGAATTTTAGTCACTGAAACACCAGTCATATTTAATTGATTTTTCAGCAGAAAATTGATTTCAGTGACCCTTACTGTAACTTCCGTAGAATTTTCTACTAAAATATCAGACAAAACTAATGGAATATTAGTCACGTAAATACCAGTGATATTTCACAGACTTTAAAGTAAAAAAGTTACTATCAGTGATCAGTGATAAGTGAGGTTACAATGAATTTTTACTGATTGAAATCTTAAAATGTAAGCCACTGTTTTAAACTTAAGAAAATGAGAACTCTTGATTGTCAATTTTGCTCAAGAGAATCTTTAGAATCTTTTTTCTGAGAAAGCGGTTACATGGAATTGTTTGATGTTTCTCGTTCGATCACCGGAGTTAAGCAGCACTGGCTCGGCTATACTCGGATGGGAATCGCTGCACTAGATGGGGTGTTATTTATTGATTTCTTAATCTGCCTTAACTCTCAAACTTACAATAATAATACAAAAATAAGTATTCCTCTCATTGTCGTCATTACTTGTTTTTCTATTCTTAGTCTTTCATGGTGAACTTAAGGCCACATAAATTAATATTTTATATACATGGGAGTAACTGGCATGAAATAAGGACCAGCGAATCGTTAACTAAAGCAGCGATTCCATTATCATTAATCTTACTCTACGGGAAAGTAACCATGTAATTGAATAATACTCATGAGGTTGTGACACAATCTGTAGATTACCTAATCACAAAGTCTGACATCAGCGCAATTAGAGTACACGAATGATTTGCATAACGTTCCACTCAAGAGCTCCATATTTTCATCAGGTACTAAAAAAGAGCAATCAATAATTGTAAATGACGCTCATTAAATTAAAAAATGCAGTCTTAGGTCATTTTTTCCGGCAATTTTTTTTCGTTAAAGAACCCCGCACCAAATGTACAGAAAATGGCTTTTGTGAAAAATTCGAAATAAAATCTTTTTTTGTATTTTCGAACCTGTAAATCAATAATCCGAAAGAAAAAAGTGAGAAAAATTGATAGTTTTTTAACAAAAAATGGTCAAAGTTTCAATTTTTACATGTATTTTAATAGAAAAATGCTTATTTTAATGACAAGTTTTTTTTTTCTCCTAAACTCTTTGTTAGATTTTGCTAAAAGTTTTACAGTTTGACTATCAGTCTTACCGAAACAAAAGGTTCATATCTAAAATCTAAAAAGATTAACGGTTTTTTGGGTATACAGCATGCTATGGGGGTGTTTTCATACTTTAAACATCCAAGTATGGAAATCATCATTTCCTAGTAACTAAAGTCACTGGAGATTTTTTATTTAAATGCTAGGGTATGAAATCACTTTCAAATAAGTAAAGCAAGCGTACATAGCACGGATATTATATATGTGCATATAATTCAAGGGTTGTTATATCATCCCTTGAATATTTAATCCGGCATATCGACATTTCTTAATGACTAATATTACAAAAAGTTTTCTGATTTATCCTTAGAGCATAGGATTCATATTAAAGGAAATAGGGAAGGTGTAGAACGACAAGGATGTCTTTGAATTTTTCTAGAGGGTTGTTTAATCATCCCTTACTTAGCAAAGCAGAGAAATTAACTTTTCTCAAGGAATAAATCACCAAAGATCAGGCCTAGAATATCATTTTAAAACAAAAAAAAGGAAGGATATGTTTTAATGTGATTTTATTGATCAATGTAAATCTAAAAAAACTTTGGTGCTTCAACCCGTATAAAATATCGATTTGCTTGTTCAATAAATAAGGGATGATCCTGACAATAAATACTAATGCAAATCCTATTAAAAGAAAATTCCTATCTAGGTTTTAAAGTGATTTTGTCGATCAATATTATGTCAATAAAAAAATCTGTGGTGCGTTATCCGGTATAAAATATCGATTTCTTTGTTTCAATAATTAAGGGATGAATAAATTACCCTGAAAATAAATTGTAATGCAAGTCCTCCTAAAGGACACTTCCTTTTTTTTAAAGTTATATTCTAGGCCTGATCTTTGGTGATTTATTCCTTACGAAAACTTAATTTCTCTGCTTCTCTAAGTAAGGGATGATTAAACAACCCTCTAGAAAAATTCAAAGACATCCTTGTCGTTCTACACCTTCCCTATTTCCTTTAATATGAATCCTATGCTCTAAGGATAAATCAGAAAACTTTTTGTAATATTAGTCATTAAGAAATGTCGATATGCCGGATTAAATATTCAAGGGATGATATAACAACCCTTGAATTATATGCACATATATAATATCCGTGCTATGTACGCTTGCTTTACTTATTTGAAAGTGATTTCATACCCTAGCATTTAAATAAAAAATCTCCAGTGACTTTAGTTACGAGGAAATGATGATTTCCACACTTGGATGTTTGAAGTATGAAAACACCCCCATAACATGCTGTATACCCAAAAACCCGTTAATCTTCCTAGATCTTAGATATGAACCTTTTGTTTCGGTAAGACTAATAGTCAAAATGTGAAACTTTTAGCAAAATCTAACAAAGAGTTTAGGAAAAAAAACTTTCACTAAAATAAGCATTTTTCTATTAAAATACATGTAAAAATTAAAGCTTTGACAATTTTTTGTTAAAAAACCGTCCATTTTCCTTACTTTTTTCTTTCGGATTATTGCTTTGCAGGTTCAAAAATACAAAAAAAATTTAATTTAGAATTTTTCACAAAAATCCATTTTCTGTACATTTGGTGCGGGGTCCTTTTCGAATAGAACCGAACGACTGTCCCCTTTTTGGTCTTCGGCTATCAAAAGCTGATGCCCCGAGAAATCAGACAAAAATTATGAACTAAATTTTCGACTTTCGGAAGGCAAACAAATTCAAAGGTCGCTCAAGGTCATTTTCTTGAGAAAATATTGATTCAATTCAATTTTATCTAGTGTTTTTATAGAGAAACGGTATCAATTTATTAATTACGGGGGAAAAATCAGTCAAGTGGTTTGATAAATTTTTTTCATACTATTTGAAGGGGATTCAAGGTCATTTTTCGAAAAATAGTCATTCAAATTTTTTTTCTTTTTCATGGTAGTTATTTTATTTATTTTTAATTTTGCTGTAAATAAAAAATAGAATATTTTTTATAGAACCTTCAAAAGCTATCATTATTTATTTCATTTATTTTGTATTATGTAATATTTCTTATTTCGTACATGCATACTCTCT